>CABHPP010124157.1:0-14920 GCA_902168425.1 Peromyscus attwateri
TGGGGTGGCTGACCTAGATGAACACAGAGGAACTGAGCTACTATTTCATTGTGTGTGTGTGTGTGTGTGTGTGTGTGTGTGTAGGGGAAGGGAACAGAGGGTTTGGGAATGCAGGAGATTCCCTAAGGCATGTCTTCTGAGGATTCCCACTCAATACCCCTTTTCATCCAAGACACTTTTTATGTGACACCAAATTTATAAGTTTGTAACCTAGATATGTAAATCAAACATTTACTGCTAATAAGTCATAAACAATTCTTTGTTATGCATACAATTTTATCATTTAAAAATACAAATGTAAATTTGAACACTAATAAGATAGATGAACATGTAGATTTTTTTAATAAAACAAAATTTATTCATTTTACATACTAACCACAGATCCTCCTCTCCTCTCATCTTGGTCCCCTGAGTCTCTCCTCCTACCCATCCCCCCATCTCTTCCTCCCAAAGGGTAAGGCCTCCCATGGAGAGTCAGCAAAGCCTAGTACATTCAGCTGAGGCAGGACCAAGCCCCTCCCCCTACATCAAGGGTAAGCAAGGCATCCCACCATAGGTAATGGGCTCCAGAAAGCCAGCTTATGCACCAGAGATAGATCCTGATCCCACTGAGGGAAGCTCCTCAAACAGACCAAGCTACACAACTGTCTCCCATTTGCAGAGGGCCTTGTCTGGTCCCGTGCAGGTACTTACTGATTTTTAGATAAAGAATTAATTTTCATTGAGGATTTGATAATATACATGTAGAGAATCCTCAGTGTTTGCTGATGCTGGATGATATTTCTATATTTTAATCATTAGTGCTCAGGGCACCAATTTACATAAATACGTAGTTCAAAACAGAAGAACTGAATTTAGAGACATTTCAGAAATTGTTGGCAATTCTTTCCTAATCTCAAGTAAAAATTCACTTAAGGACTTTTTATTGTAACTCAGATCACCAACTCAAACAGCAGTTTTAAAAATATCAACCATTTAAACAAAATAATAATCTAAAAGCCTTCTAATTTGATGCATGCTGAGGAATGATGGTAAGAAAATGTTACCAATATTTGTTTCCATAACTAGAGTAATTGGGATTCTATTACCATAACGGCAGAAAATGTTACTATGAACAGAACAGATCCAGCAGTTCATGACACACACTAGTCTCCTACCTGAGTCAAGATGTTTCAGACTGTATTTCTATGTGTTGCATGGTGTTGTGGTGTATGTTGCAAAGTGTGCCAATTGTGTGTTAACCAGGACTACAGTGAGATCACTTGATCCAACATGAGTGAGGACTTCTAATTAATTACAAGTTTAATTTTGAATTAATTGTTGGACATGGTGTGTTCAGAAATTTTGAACTGTTGTCAAATATTTTGAATCCCCACAGTCAGTTCTGCTCCCTGCCATGGAGCCATGACCCATTGTTTAAGAAGCTGGACCATAGAAATTCTCTCAATATTATTATGGTTTAGTTTTAAAGTTGATAAGAATTATAACAAGCCAATTTAGAAGGATGGCCAGACACATCTCCTAGACCCTTGGGAATGTCTGGGCCACTCTACTAGGTAACATAACTATGAGCAGATGAACTATATGCTGAAGCCAAAGCATAGAATGTGTTGTAAAAATAGGGATATCATCTTCAAACAATTAGACAGCAGTGGGAATAAGAACTGTGGTTGTCATGCAGTTCCTTATTTTGCTATGAGCACATTTGTGTGTACATATGCATACCTGCCAGCTAGTCCTCATGTTGGAAATGTCCCATAACCTCTCAAATAGCACCCTATACATTAGGCCAGTAACTGTTTCTGTCTCTCTGCCTCTATACGTCACTGTGACTGTGTTAACATTTAAATATTTCTGTTACATAATTATGTTTAGGACCTGGATTTTTACCTCATTTCCTGGGGAAGGAATATTTGCATATTGGGTCATGGCAGGATAGCTCTGTTATGAAGAAACTTTCCTTGATAACTTGGGATATACACATGCATACTCTGAAAACACCTGATGTCAACCCAGTAGTAAGGTCATCATCTGAATATCTCTTGTAACATAAAATCCTCCACAGACCTCCCCACGCCAAAGGTGACCTACTGTTTTGATGTTTTCCACAATCCCACCAACTCTGCCTGCAAATGCACTGCCTGGCCTGGTTGTGGGTAACAGGCCTGAAAAGGACGCTGTACCCACTCCTCATTCAGCTCATTTCCATGCCAATCTTCTCCCACCTTTAAGTTTGAAAACAAGCTTAACTCAAGCTGCATGGACACATTATTTTGCTCCAGTTTCTGCTTCCAAACTGGGATCTGAATGTTGGGGTTCTGCTTAGAATCTTCATATCGAACTCCAAACAAATCCTTAAGGTTCTGAATTTTCAACTCTGCTGCTAAACTAACTCCTAAAAATATTCTGGGGTGGATTCCTACGTCATAGGTCACCACCCCTCCATTCTAAGCAGTTGTCTCTGTCTCATTTACTCTCATTCCTACCCTCATGCTTAGAATTAGGGCGGTTCTTCATTCCATGTGAGTTGGAAGGGGTTCAGCAGACTTCACCTTTTATTTCGCTTGAAGCATCCTCTAAGGAAATAGAAGTTCACCTTCACTAGTGCTTAAAACAAAGCCCACACCAAGCATTAAGGTGCCTCTTCTCCATCACAGTGACTGGAAAGGTGTGAGTTGAAACTATGATTTTGCTTCTCTACATTTCATTTTTTTTTAATACTATGTTAAAGATCACAGCCAAGATCTTGGCCATACTAGGCAAATGTTCTCTCATTGAGCTATATCCCCAGCCCTTTTTTATTCTGAGATAGTTGCTTCTTAAATTTCCCAGATTTCTCATGAGGTCACCATTCTCCTGCCTCAGCTTACGAAAAGCTGGGATAAAAAGCTGGGCGTTGGTGGCGCACGCTTTTAATCCCAGCACTCGGGATGCAGAGGCAGGCGGATCTCTGTGAGTTCGAGGCCAGCCTGGGCTACCAAGTGAGCTCCAGGAAAGGTGCAAAGCTACACAGAGAAACCCTGTCTCGAAAAAAAAAAAAAAGCATCTGTCATATGCTGGTTATTACACAAACCATTTATTTCTAAGATTCTGTTCTGCTGTCAGTGTTTTTCAGACATACTCTTCTTGTGCTTGCTTGAGACTTGGAGCAAATTAGGCTCTCTGTGGGCTTTCTATGCCATCCAGGTTTCCTTCTGGGGCACTATGAATCATAATCTGGTCTTATTAAATATTAAACCTGTTTCAAATGTAGAAGCTACAGTTGTCCTTAAGTGTCTGCAGGGGGTTGCTTTCAGAACCCTCACTAGATGTAGACCAGTGCAAGTCAGCAAACTTCTCCATCAGTTGTCAGCACTGCAACAGCTCATCATTAACATTATTAATCATGCTACAGTATACATTTTCATATTATTTCATTATCTAAAGAAACAGAAAACTCACATTGTTCATCATAAGTGTGGCTCACTAATTATAAAGGGGAAACTGCTCTTTATGAGGGAGACATCTGACAGCATGAGAACAATCTTCTACACTGAATTTCACCAGGAATGATACAGGTCATATTCCATGCTTCCAGGTGTGATATACAACCACAGTTCAATATTCTCATCAAAAGTATTTAATATGAATCTAATTTTAAAATATAGGGATTACTCTAAAATTCCATTTGGTTTGATTATTAAAATACCAAGGCAGTGTGATTATTATATGCTTAGTCTGGAAAATAAAAGATGTGAAATCTGTTGTTAGGAATTTGGGGGAAAGATTAGTAATAACTGTGAATTGTTCACCAATATAGTCCATGTCTTCATAGGCTTTGACCTTTACAGTGATGATGATACAGGGGGCACAGAAGAGAATGATTGTGGACCTAGAGTAGTTAGGGATAAAGAATCTTATCTGTGGCTTCCTTCCAAATGTCCCAAACTGAATACACACACACACACACACACACACACACACACACACACACACACACACATACACACACACAAACACACACACACACACACACACACGACAACATCTATTTTGTACAAAAGTATTTGACTGATTATCATGATCATTCTCAGTTTAGAGATGAATTGATTTTATCGTTTCTATTTATAACTGACAAACAATAATTATATGTAGTAAAATGTGGTGTTATGATTTGTAAATGCCATGTAAAATAATTAACCGAAGTTAATTAGCATAGCATCAGCTCATATACTTACCCTTGTTAAAGATGAGAACATTTGAGATTATTCTCCTATCCCTTTGTAAATATTTATTATTACAAACTGGAGTAGCCCTGCTCTGCAGTAGATCTCAAAAACCTACTGTATCATTCTTTAAGGCTTTCCTGTAGATTTGATATTTTTCCAAATATGAGTTTGGGAGAAAATCTGAAATATTGTAATTAATAATTGACTGAGTGAAATAAGTAGCTATCACTTAATTTTTCTACCAGAGCTAGTGGTAGATCACACACACCTTGCAGCAGACAAGAATGAAGTCTGGAGGCTGGAGAGGTAGCTCAGCATTTATGAGCTCTTGGTGCTCTTGCAGAGGACCCAGGTTCGGTACCTATCACTCACATAGCTGCTTACAACTGTCTACAATTCCAGTTCCAGCAGAACCAGTACCCTCTTCTGAACTGCATGGACACCAGGATCCCACACAGTGGACACACATGCATTTAGGAAGAGCACTCATATGCATAAAATAAACAAATGAATCTTTTTTGAAAAATGAATAAAGTCAGTTTAATTTTACAAATATAATTTTGCATTTGCAAGAATTGTCAACTGCTTCAACAGAAAACATTGTTCACATGGATTTCACTAGACACTTCAAATTTAAAAAAAAATCACATTTCTTGTGTAAAATTGGGAAACAGTTATGGATCCACAGAAGGTATAGCAGTTACAACCCTCAACCTTGCATCTGGATAGACTTCGAAACTAATAAAATTGCCATCAGCCATTCCCTCACATGCGGTTGTCACACCCAGGGAGATTTGTTCATGCCAAGAGTTGCATCTTGGAAGCATTAACAGCAGTAGTACACGAGTTAATTTTAGAAATGTAAGTAACAGAAAACAAATCACCTGCCTAGAAACTAATGATGATATTAATGTCATTAGCAATCAGTGGTAAAGTGAATAAGCACAGAAATGTAATGTATCAATGATGGAGATGTGCTCTGGTTTTGAAATATATGTCATGGTTTGATTGAGTCTGAACATCATATTATGTATACATGCCAAGACAGTCACTATATCCTTAGACAAAATAAGCTTACGGAACCACCAAACTTTATGCATTGAAGTTTTTTTTTTCTTTTTCTTTTTCTTTCTTTTGTTTCTTTCATGTTGGATTTGTTAGATTTTACTTATTTCTTTGAGAGTTTTATACAATGAATTTTGAACATACTGATTTTCCCAACTCTTAACAGCTCCATTGCCCCTTCCTTTCCTAGTCAACTTTGTGCACCCCCCCTTTTTCTGTGAACCTATCAAGACCAGTTTGTACTGCCCAAATATTATTTGATGTGTGGTCTTCCACTAGAGGGTAATAAACTTACCAGGGGGGCTTCCCTCTTAGAGAAACTGTCTCTCCCTCTCCCAGGAGCTATCAGTTGCCAATAGCTGCACAGATAGGGGTGGGACTTCATGCTCAACTTCTCCTCTCTATTCGGGGATTCTATTCTGCTTGGGCTTCCACAGGTCTTGTGAATGCTATCATCACCACCATGAGATCATACCTTCAGCTGCTCTGCTATGTCCTAAAGACACGTTTTCCTTGTTCATTCACCACCTCTGGCTCTTGCACTTTCTATCCTCTCACTATGATTCATTTTTTTTAATAAAATGTGATGTGATTTGTGAACATACACCTGCTATTGCCAAACAGCCTAGTACAGGAAGAGGTGATAAAATATGAACGCTAGTGTATAGTAAAAGCAAAAGAGTTGACCTTGAAAGTCTGAATGTTACCATGAAGGCAACGGACCCAACACCAACACACTGCAAGCTTCTGAGCTGCCTGCATGCATGTTGCGCAGTGTGCTTCAGGTTTCCATCTTTTGTGAGCTGCCATTAATGCTCAGGTGGGTTTTGGTGATGCAACTAGATAAGGCATTTCTGCTCCTGTAAATAACTTCTCACCCATATTCCTGTAAATAATCCCAATAAAACTCATTGCATCACCTTGAGGGACTTTGCTAGAATTCACAATTAGAGTTGTCATTTCCCTATTTGGTGTGAGTAGACATTTGTGCCTCCCACTCCAAGAGTAGTGTTACTCAACACTATTTTTAACATTTCACAGTGTTTAAAATTTAATGTTGGCCATTTCTTTGATTGACTCCCCCCCCCATAGGCTATCACCACCACGAAATCTGTGATTTTTGTGTTCTATTAGCTGTAGGTTTCTAGCAAAATTTGAATACCAGGAACATAGATACTACTCAATATTAATTAGGGAACAAAAGCACTTACTCTGCAACAAAGTAAGGATGTGCCTCTGCACACTGTCTTTTAAAAGAACACTACTCTGGAGGGAATGATGTCCCTCTGAGTGGATTTCTGGAGGTGGCATTTGTAAGGTGAACTGACTGCCCACAAAGGATAGATCCTCATGCATCGATCCCAAGAATAATAGTTAATTCAGATACAGGATCCCTGCCTGTGGTGCTGCTTTTTCATATGGAGCTACTTATTCCTTTTAACGCTCAGGTGGGGAGAGGGTGAATGGGAGGGCTCAGAGGAAATAGTGGAAAGGAGGAAATTATATAATTATATTTTAAATTAAAATAAAATGAATATATGAATTGTTTTAAAGAAATTATACTTAAAAGCCACACTGGGAAGACACAACATTTTATTATGCAAGCAAAAGATTTAGTAGTATATGAGTAATAAATCATAGTTTTTCAGTAATTCAAAGTGTGTTTAAAGTTCCATAGCATGATAGTAGAAGCAATCATTGAGTGAACCATCTGTAGTTACTGCTGCAACACATCTTCACTGCCATCTTCCCTACATGGACTGAATTTTTGCAATTTGTCTTGGACTCTTATTTCTCTTATATTCATTTGCTTATCTGTGTCATGAATATGTTACTGTGCTTTGGTAGTTTAATTATTGTCTTTGTTTTCAAAAATAAAGAACGAAAAGAATGGCATTATTTAAAAAAAAAAAGAACCTTCTCTTAAGATTTTTAAGTACCTATTGACAAAAAAAATCTCAAAGATGAAGCTATAGAGTTATAAAATCATAGTAAATAGCCAGTTTCAAATTGACAAACAGAAACAACAAATGTAGTCAGTACTGGTGAACTCAGCACATCAGCACATCAGAATCTTTTGGTTCCCTCTCAACACCAAAGGAAGGAAGGAAAGGAAAAGAAGTAGAGGGAGGTGATGGGAGATAATACTAAGTTTTTTTTTCCTTCAGAAAATGAATCACTCTTGAATTTAGCTGTATGTTGAACATGGTCCCCCACTGAACTAAGAAGGGAGAGCAATGATCTACTTAGGTTAATGTCATGGATACTGTAGGGTTCTCAGCTAATGGATTGGATAGGCGAAGCCTAAGTTAGCAGCCAGTGCATTTTGGAGTTTGTGTTTTGATCTGATGCTGTTGAAATCTTAGCTAGATCATAAAGTAGGGATGGTACAAAGTGTGTCTAGACAAACATTGAAGCAATTCCTCTGGGTGCAGCTGGAACTAAGTTTTCTAACTTCAGAACTGAAGCTGGGCTACTCTTATCTCTGCCATATAGAATCTGTAGTCTTAAATTTTTAACTAGCTTCATGTAAATTAAAATATTAATTATAGATGTTCACAAAGTATGCTCTCCATCAGTTTTATATTGTCTAGCTCCAGTAGGCAACAAACTGGGGATCAATTATAAATAATACTGCTATTACTGACTTGGATTCTGAACTATGACTCATGATTTACAAAGATGGCATTTTCTTTATTTTTTGAAAAAAAAAACAACAAAAATGGTCTATATGCAGGATAATGTTTCTTAAGTTATGGATGCTGAGGAAAGATTTTGAAAAAATTCCAGTTTTATAATATGTGTGTATACCTGAGTATGTGTGTTAAAAGATTGAAAAAAATAAATGCAATGAAGGTCATTTTTATTAGATTCAACAGATACAAAATTAAAATACTCAAATAACTACCAGTTTCTACAGTATGTTTTTGCTGCTGAGTTTGTCTCAAAATGTCAAGAGTTTGGCCCTTGCAGCAAGGCATTGGCTACTGTGAATAACACTGCACTCAGGTGGATCTAGGACCAGGCAACATCACTCTAAACGACACAGGCTCATGTTCTTTTTAGGCAAAGTTCATGCAATTCAGAGTATTGAGGCTATCACAGAGAAGCACATATCCACAGTATCTGCATCAGCAGTTCTCAACCTGTGGGTCATAGGGGTCTCCTAAGACCATAGGAAAGCATAGATATTTATATTATGATTCATAGTAGTAGCAAAATTACAGTTATGAAGTAGCAACAAAAATAATTTCTGGCGGGGGGGTTGCCATAACATGAGGAATTATATTAAAGAGTTGACATACTACGAAGGTTGAGAGCCACTGCTCTACATGTTTCTAACATTATGCTCAGATTTAGTCCCTTGCATTTTGCTATCTCCAAATACAAAGATTTTGGATTTTGACTAAGGCCTTGTGGCAGAAAGGATTCTAAATTTCCTCACATAAACTTTTCAGAATCCCCAATTTGTTTTCTGTCCACTATCTGACAGTTCAGCAGAACATCAAACGTTCTTAAAGGAAATTAAGACTTGGAACATTTGCTTGCAGGTTTATTTTGTCACACAGAATGACCACAGAAGCACCTTGGACTTCTGGTGTTGTGTTTGTGGCTCAAGGATGGGAGGCAGCTTTGCCCAATTGATACTAATTTAGTTTTTTTCTTTTTTTTTTTTTTTTTAACTTTATAGGTCCCACTAGCCACGGCTGAGTAGAAGAATTGGAAATAGACTGCTACCTTTCAGAGTCTGTGATATCAAGGTAAATGGCTTAAAGAAATGACTTTTTAGGTCGAATAGTACTTAATACCTCTTGGGGCTGGAAAATAGTTCAGAATTCAACTTCACCATTTTAACTGTCAGTCCTGTTCCAAACCAAATCAGAAGGGAACTTTGTCTGCACGGTGACTAGGGTCTCTTGTGAGTGTGTAAACAAAAGGGGGACTTTCTCTACATTGTCAACCAATTCCTAGGAACAGGTGTTGGGAGTGTACATTAAGTACTGTTACAGCCAATGAAAAGCTGACAGGGAAGTTGTCTCTTTCTTCCACATTTCCAGCAATTCCATGTGAGTCACAGCTACAGTTACACCCCAAGCCCTCTTCCACGCCATCAGCACCTACACATTTAGAAGTAAATGCGAAATTTTTTCCTTGCTTCACATGTCTGAGCGTAGAGTTCAGCACAAAAAAAGACATGTGTTTTCACACACACACACACACACACACACACACACACACACACTAAGGGGGAGAGTATTCTTAAAAGCACAACAAATAACAGCTGCTTGACTGATTGACATTACCTTCTCGGGATGGTGTTTACTCCCTCAGCCCTCCATGAAAGGTGTCTGAAAGCTGCATGTTAGATGAGGTTTGCAAACTGCATCCTATGGTGATGCAGGACACTGTGCTTGGCTTGCAGCTTGCCAAAGCCTCTGGTTTCGTGATGTTGACTAATAACAGTCTATAACCTACATGACTTACCAAGTCTAGCAGTGCATCAGGCAGGATACAGCTATAAATAACTCCTCACTTTTCTTGGTAGAATGAAAAAGTTTGGAAAATTCTTTTAAAATTCCTTTGTGAAGCTCAGACGTTTTTTGCATTTTTAAAATCTAAACCATGTGCATTTCTTCAAGAGACTAGCTTACAGACATCATCCTAGAATGTTTTGGTTCTGTGATGCACATAATTCATGGACCCTGGTGTTCTGCAATTGCCTAATTTCTCTGCCCATTTTACATGACAATGAAGACTGGCTGTCTATTTCCACGACTTAGAAACTCCCTCTTTAAGTCTCATGGCTCCGAGGTCATACTTCTTCCTATGTCCCAAGCTGCTAATTCTGCTTGCCCAGTCACCCTCCTTGCCTTGTTTAGCTTATGGTTTTATACAAGCCCCCTTCACTTTTCTTGTCTACCACATAGTCCAACAGTCATCTGGATCTTGTCCCAGAGACTACAGGCTTTTAACTAACCATGTGTTGAGAGACTTTAGCTGTATCCATTTGAGCATATTCTCAACCATAGGTAGGTCTCTAAAATAGTTTTTATCCTAAAAATATGTGGGGAAAATCATGATCATGAGGGCAGAAATGTCTAACACAACCAACGCATTTTGCAATCTTTCATTACAGCCACTACAATTACCAAAGTGATGAGAAACTTGAAGTCACTGCTCTGGGACAACGTGCCCAGGACATCTGGTCAGCCTGTGTTTCTATGGTCTGAAGGGCTATTCCCATAGATGGATTATCTACATTATTTGTACACAGGGGCCTTTTATAGCCTGATAAATCCCATCTTTTATAGTATTTAAGAAACAGATTGTTTACTGCTTTGAAGTCAAGAAGTAAAGGCTGTGCTGTACACAGCCCCGGAGACTCCGCTAACTGCTGCTGGAGCTCCACAGGCCTCCACCCTGCACACTCGTCATCTGCACTGCAATAGGTTTATTGTTGGTTTGGTGTTTTGCTATGACCCTGTGCTACCTTCCATACAGTTTCCCTTTATTGTTACTAATTTAGTTTTCTAAACGTTTCAAACATTTTGACCATCATTTTACAAATGTTAGCTCATTTTAGAAAGCACTGGAAAAGAAAAGGAAATGAAAACCACAAAGAAGGAGACAGTTGGAGAAGGAAGAGGAATGGAGGGACGAGAGGGGAGAGGGACAGGGAAGCAGAGAGGAAGGAAGACAGAAGGGGAGAGAGGAACAGAGCAGAGGGGGATGCACTGATAGGAAGAGGAGTAGAGAGGAGAGAGGAGAGGAGGGAAGATAAATAAGAAGAGCTAAAGTGTGGTTTCACACACCTGATCCCTGTGACCCACCCCTGGTGGAATGCTGGCCACTGCTATCATCAGTTCCACCAGCAGAAGAACATCACACATTTAAAATACGTTATGAATAATAGTTCCCTTTTGTGAAGAAAATATGCTCTGGACAGAATTTGAGAAACTCCCTCCCCATACCCCGTTAAAGGGGACAGTTTATTAGCTGTCAAAATTGTATTTATGCTGCAAGATTTTAAACACTAGGCAGCAAGGAAGGCAAACAAACAGAAGGTCTGTGGGAGAACACAGGGAAATCAAGAGATAGTTTTGGGATTTGCAGGAGAGTTCAAGACCAGCCCACTACAGGAACATGGGTGCGCACATGCAGGTCACCTCTTCCAAAATGGCTTAGAGCTGAAAGATACAGTCTAAAGCATTCAGCCTTTACTTTTGTCTTCATGGGATTTGAAAGAAGCAACTGAGAGAAGACTCAGTAAGTAGAAAAAGCCCAGAGGTTAAGAGTGTATAGTAAACTTACTGGAGCCACAGTTGGGTCCTCTCAGGATATATGTCTGTAGAACAGCAGTTCTCAACCTGTGAGTTGTGACCCCTTTGGTGGGTCAAAAGACACTCTCACAGAAGTCACATTTCAGATACCCTACATATCAGATATTTACATTAGAACTTATAACAGTAGCAAAATTAAAGTTATGAAGTGCCAATGAAAACCATTTTATGGTTGGGGGTCCTGACGACATGAAGAGCTGTAGTAAAGGGTTGCAGCATTAGGAAGGTTAAGAACAGGTGCTGAAGTACATTCTATTGCCTTGGGGTGATGAGGTGAGATGTGGAAGGGCAGAGAAACACGGTGCCTCATATTATCCTGACAAGTACTCAGAAGGCCTGAAGCCATCTTCCTTCAGAGAAGGCATGTAAAAAGGAAAATGTTATATTTGACTGTAAGTTTTTACCGAAGAGTATCTTAATAATACATTTTCTGATGTACTAAGGTTATAGAACACTGTGACTAAATGTGTGTGAAGTGGTAAAGTCAGAAATGTCCCAAATAAATGCTTATTTAAAAATAAACACAATCTCATGTAACTTACTCCCCACTACAGTGCAAGGCAAGTGCATTAAACACAACGACAGAACTTGACTGTATGGGTTCGACCTGCTCTGTTGATTTGCTTTGTGTCATTACCTTACTACTTATACAAATGTGTATTGCCATTATTCATTTTTTTTTGAATAACAGGTGAAGAGCCTGCAAACAGATAACCAGATCTCAACCACTAGTAACATGATCAGATGGGCAGACCTTTGTCGAGGATTCGTAGTCTCCTAAGGCCACTGTAATAGCTGTATTTCGAAGCAAACTAAACTTGGGAAGTGATAGTTCAACTTAATTTTTTTTTTTGCGCCTGGTAGCACATGCCTCCATTCCTAGCTCTGGGAGGCAAAAATAAACAAACAAAACAACAACAACAACCATCGTGAGTTTAAAGTCAGCTATATAGTGAGAAACTGCATAATAAAAACAAATAGCTTAAAAGACTAAAGTTTTTGAAATGTGGATGATGAGTCAGGCAGTGGTGGCACATACCTTTCCCCTCCCTTTTCTTTATTAAGAAAATTTTTTAATTCATTTTACACACCAATCAAAGATCCCCCTCTTCCCTCCTCCAGCCCCCCTCCCGCAGCATCCTCCCTCTCCCAACCCACCACCCCCACTCCCACCCACAAGAAGGCAAGGCCTCCCATGGAGAGGCACATTCAGTAGAGGTAAGTCCAGACCCTTCCCCCTGCCTTAAGGCTACATGAGATATCCCATCATAGGTAGTGGGCTCCACAAAGCACCAGGGATGGAGTCTGATCCTACCACCAGGATGCCTCCCAAGCAGATCAAGGTATACAACTGTCTCACCATGCAAAGTCCAGTTCCATGTAGGCTCCACAGCCATTGATCCAACTTTCATGAGTTCCCTGTAGTTTGGTTTGGTCATCCCTGCATGTTTCCCCATCATGATCCTGATGCCCTTGCTCATAGATCCCCTCTTCACTCTCTTTTTGACTGGACTCCTAAAGCTCTGACTAGTGATTGGCTATAGATCTCTGCATCTGCTTCCATCAGTCATTGGAGAAAAGTTCTGTGATGAGAGTTAGGGTATTCACCGGTTTGATCTCTGGGGCAAGCCAGTTCAGTTCAGGCACCCTCTCCACTATTGCTAGTAGCCCAGACTGGGTCATCCTTGGGGATTCCTGGCCACTTCCCTAGCACAGGCTTTCTCTCTATCCTCATATGTCTCTCTCTATCATGGTATCTCTTTCATTGCATTCCCCTTCCCTCCCTGTTCCAGCTCACCCAACCCATTCCCTTATGTTCTCATCCCCTATTCCCTACCCTCCATTGCACACCCCTCATCACATTACTCATGGAGATCTCATCTATTTCCAGGTAGAACACACCTTTAATGGCAGCACTTTGGAGGCGGAGACACGCTGAGCACTGAGTTCAAGGCCAGCCTGGCCTACACTGAGTTTCAACATAGCCAAGGCTACACAGAGAAACCCTATCTCAAAAAAATCAAAAAATAAATAAGAAATATGCAAATATATAGAGATAAAATGCGGATAATGGACACCAGGACAATTCTCAGTATAACAAATCACACTGAAGGTTTATGGTTTAAAATGTAAGTTTCCAAGTCATCTTTATAGAAGCCCAAAATGAAGCCCAGGAAACTATACAATTGCCCTCTCTTTCCAGGCCTTTCATTGATTCTGTAATAGACATAGAGGAGCTTACTTGGGTGATAAAGGCAAATCCATCCCATTGTATCACTGGTGGTCAAGCTCTGGGCAAGTTGTTTCCAGGCCCTAGGCCTCTTATTCAAAGAACTGAAAAATGGCTTACACACATTTACAAAAGCATCAAGGTAGCCTTATTCAAAAGATAGAAAATGAGTCTTATACACTAGCAAAAGTGACAGTGGACCAAGAAAATGACAGTACTAAGAGCCCTAGGCAATAACCTAGTTTGGTTTGTATCCTGTATCCTACTTTGATAGATAAGTTTGATCATGGAAGTGCACTGTGCATTTCTCTTCCCAGAATACTTTGGATTTGAGTCTTTGAACACCCAGTTGTCCATTGGCATAAGGTGGTAAAAGAGGATTGATTCTCTGTCAAAGTTCACTCAGAGGGCATCCTTTGCCTTCAAAACCATGTATACAGATGTGACTAGAATAAGACTGAAGAGAACTTGTCTACATTTGATGGTTCTTCATGGAAGAAAAAACTTATTTTGTTGTTGGAACTGGGGTGTGCATGCCACTGGATGCATGCAGGGATTCTAGATTTCCAACATGTTGGTAGGTGCATTGTTTAGAGTGAGTGCATAGTGCATGCAGGTAAGGGTCTCAGGCTGATAAGGGTATTGTTAGAATAGGGGTATGCGCAGAGCTTAAACCAAGTGGAATCCCAGGTTGGGTTACACATAAGACAACTGGCTCCTTATAGGTCATTAGCATACACTTCAAATTCAAAATCCTGGCACCTCTCCACATAGCCCAGAGAATCAAGATAAAAGGTGGCACATCCCCAGTGGGGCACACAGGTCCATGGTAAAGTCCCAGATGCAGTGCTCAGAGATAATTATGAGTCTCATTCATCAGAGCTTTAGAGTAAGTCTCGTGGAAGCCTATGTCTCAGAAAGCTGCCATGGTCACCTAGTTCTCTCTGACTTTGTCTGTTCCTGTATTTTCCGGGATTCATTAATTCTTTCCTCAGCTTTCTTTAAAGCTCTCACTTACTTTATTTTAATGGTTGTATTTTTTCACTTTTGAAAGCAATAGTTAGGGGTTTGGTTTT
>CABHPP010124158.1:2079-19368 GCA_902168425.1 Peromyscus attwateri
AAAGAAAGAAAGAAAGAAAGAAAGAAAGAAAGAAAGAAAGAAAGAAAGAAAGAAAGAGAAAGACAATACCCACATATCTCTGTCACCAGGGATTAAACAACCAGAAATACATAGAAATATGACAAATATCTGTAGCCAAAACTACAAATTTGTAAATTAAAAGAATCAAGGAACTTGAAAAAAGGAAAGAAATTCCACAATTATGGACAGGAAGCCTCAATATTTTTTCAGTATACAAATTGAGCTATAGATTCAACAAAAGTCCAATAAAATGACTAACAATTTTTGCTACCAACAACAGAAAACTGATGTCAAAAGGTCATCATGAATGAAAAAATGATCAACACAAGACTGAGTAAATAGCACACACAGTGAGATCATGTGACTTCAAATCTTCACACACAACTGCAACAAGTGAGTGCTTAATCCACAGGAGCCCATTCAGGGAGCCTGAGTCAGCTCACACCAGACCTGTTTTGGTACTATACCTGCAACACCTACTGGCCAAGCAATGATACAAAAATCATTGAATGACCCAGACATTCGCCTAACTGGGTTAATTACACTTGGAACATCTGGACACATAGGACAATCTTCTGAGGATTTTTTTTTCTGAAGTAAATTACTTGATAATTTTACACTTTAAACTGATTTATAAATAAATTAATAAAATTTTTCTTTACAAATTTTGAATATTTCTCAAAAAATTACAGACAATTTCACCACTCAGATATTTGAAAACTTTTTTTGTGTGTGTACTATGAATGAAATATTACAGGACATATATGACCTTCCTAGGACATATATAATCTTCACCACAATAGCAAATAGCATAGTGATTCATCTCATATCATTGAAAAATAGGCTTAATAATAACAGCAAAAATGAGACATTAATGAGACTGATACAGGATAGAAGGATTCTTTCTTTGGAATCTGATAATTTACCACAAGAACTTCAGTCCATTAATAATAACTGAAAAACCAGATTTAATTCTATTGATAATACATATGAATATTTAATGGATAAAATAGTAACTCTTCAGAGCAATCTTAATGCCATTTAGATAATTTCTAAGGAGGAAATATCATCACTAATTGATAGAATAAAGTCTGTGGAATCATATGTTTGTGATGAACATAAAAGATTGTATGATCATTAAATCACTAGAATTCTTCACAACAGAGGAAGTTCAAACACTGCAACAGGTGGTAGTTAATTGATCTCAAGCTCTGGAGGAGTCTCTCATTAAGGACAATAAAGGAACTAATAAACAGAAGGGCAGAGTCATACAAGTAATAACATTGCCAGGTGGCTCTTATAAAATGGCTTATCCTATCACCATCTGTAAGAAGCCAGCAGATGATACACATCCTGAAGAATATATAGAATATATCAGACAACCTATTCATATGAGAGATTTAAAAAAAATTAAGGAAGCAGTAATCAGTCACCTATGAATACATTCAACAAATGTAAAACAGATGTTAAATATGTGGTCTTCTAGAAATAGAATCATACCAGATTACTGGAATCAGTTAATTTCAGCTGTATTAGAGTACAGCCAGCATTACAATGGAAAAGCTGGTTTAGAGACGAGGCTAAGGCCCTTGAACAGCAAGGTAAAATCAGAGGTTTTGAGATCTCCCAAGATCAAATTCTTGGTGAGGGCCATTTCACTGATTTAAATGTACAAGCTACCTTGGATAAGCATACATTATCCCTATGTCATACAGCAGCTTTAAATGCTTGGGGAAAAATTCCAGAGCCAGGGAAACCAACTGAGCTATATACAAAAGTTTTCTAAGAGTCAAAAGAACCATTTACTGATTTTTTACTAAGGCTGACCAGGACTGTAAACAAGGCAATATTAGACCCACAATTAAGACAAGTATTAGCTCAATCCTGGCTTTTGATAATGCTAATACAGAATGCAAAAGAATACCTATACCTTCAAAGGTCAGGTCAGCACCTATGGAGAAATGGATTCAACATACAAATGGTGTTGAGTCTCTTAACTGTGGTAATCAGGCTTGGATAGAAGAGGCAATTTCCAAAGGTGCAAGGAGATATCAAGGTAACAAATGTTTGAACTGTGGTACACCAGGTCACATAAGAAGAAATTATACATGGGATGCTCCTAGAAGCAATGCTTCTTATAGAAATAACACAAACAGGAGACCCAAACCTTCTGGATTATGCCGAAGATGTGGCAAAGGTCAACATTAAACCAATGAATGCAGATCAATAAGAGACATACAAGGCAACCCTTTACCATTGGGAAACACCTCAGGGGGCCTCTTGCAAGCCCCAAAATCAAACGTGGTCCAAAAATTTCCAATAACTGTAGAGGAAATTACTCCCCAGGACAATTAAATAACCCAGTGCCTAATGTAAAGAATGATACTGCACTGGATGATAGAACAGTTTTGATAGATGAATCAAAAATTCCAAAAAACACCATAAAACAAATATTTTGGCAAACTTCCAAAAATGCACAAAGACCAAAGCTTAAATTGCAAATTAATATCATTGTCCTTGGGGCTGGAGAGGTGGCTCAGAGGTTAAGAGCACTGACTGCTCTTCCAGAGGTCCTGAGTTCAATTCCCAGCAACCACATGGTGGCTCACAACCATCTGTAATGAGATCTGGTGCCCTCTTCTGGCCTGCAGTCATACATGCTGTATACATAATAAATCAATAAATTAAAAAAAAAAAATATCATTGTCCTTGAAGGATTAGTGGACACAGGTACTGATGTGACTATAATTACACCAAAATCATGGCATCCAAACTGGCCTCTTAAAGAGGTAGATGTCCAGTGATTGGAACCCTATCTCAGGTTAAACAAAGTTGGAGATAGGTTGAATGCATAAGGCAAGAAGGACAAAGAGGAAGGTTGAAGCCATATGTGGCAAATATAGCAGTGAATCTTTGGGGCCAAGATCTGTTACAGCAATGGAATACCCAGATTAAAATTCCTCCAATCTCAAAAGTGAAATATACACAAATTCATGTTTCTGGGAATATTGTTATAAAATACTATAAAAAAAAAGGCCATCAACCATTCAGGCTGTACATAAACAGAGCACAACTGCTGTTGAACTCTCAGAAGTACCAACAGCCCTTTAAAATGACTAATGGAGGGGGCTGGAGAGATGGCTAAGCAGTTAGGAGCACTGGCTAGTCTTCCAGAGGATGTGGGTTCAATTCTCTGCACCCACATGGCAGCTTACAACTGTTTGTAACTCCAGTTCCAGGGGATCTGATACCTTCACATCATTTCACATAAAATAAAGTTAAATAAATTATTTAAACTATATAAAAATAAAGTAATTTTTAAAAATGACTAATGGATAAACCTGTCTGGGTTGGACAATGGCCTATGACACAAGAGAAACTACAAGCTTCAGGACAGCTGGTTCAGGAGCAGTTAAATGCTCAACAAATTGGAAAATCTACCAGCCCTTGGGATTCTCCTAAATTTGTTATAAAAAGAAATTTAGTAAATGGAGATTAGTGACAAATCTGAGAGCCAAAAATAAAGTAATTTAGTCTATGGGCTCCTTACACAATGGGATGCCCTTGCCCTCTCTGTTACCTAAAGAATGACCTACTATAGTTATTGACTTAAAAGACTATTTCTTTACCATACCTCTACAAGAAAAGGATGGAGAAAAATTTGCCTTCACAGTACCTACTTATAATAATTCCCAGCCAGTCAAGATATATCAATGGAAGGTCCTCCCACAGGGAATGTTAAATAGCCCTACCCTGTGCCAATATTTTGTGCAAAAAAAAAAATGTTAGAAATAATTTGCATACAATTTCCACAACCTATAATATACCATTATATGGATGATACCTTATTAGCTGATCCAAAGTTAAGTACCTTAGAAAACAAGTTTGAAGAAATAAAGAAAGTTTTGCCTTACTGGGGACTACAAATTGCTCCTGAAAAAATACAAAGAGGAGATTCTATTAATTACTTAGGGCATAAGATAGAGTTACAAAAAGTTAGAACACAAAAGGTACAACTCAGGAGAGATTGAAGACTATTTTTCTTTTATTAATTAAGAAAAATTTTTATTCATTTTGCATACCAAAGATCTCCCTCTTTCCTCCTCCTGCCTCTCCAGACTCCCAGTCCCAACCCAGTCCCCATTCTCTCCTACAAGAAGGTAGGGCATCCCATGAAGAGGTACATTTAATAGAGACAGATCCAAGCCCCTCCTCCTGCCTCAAGGCTGTGAGAGGTATCCCATCATAGAAGTGGGCTCCAAAAGGCCTGCTCATGCATCAGAGATGGATTCTGATCCTACTGCCAGGGGGCCCCTTAAGCAGATCATGCTACACAACTGTCTTGATATGCAGAGAGCCTAGTTTAGTCCCATGCAGGTTCCACAACTGTTGATCTAAAATTCATTAGTTCCCACTAGTTTGGTTGTCTCTGTAGGTTTCCCATCATGATCTTGATTTGCCTTGCTCAAAGAATCCCTCTTCTCTCTCTTCAACTGGACTCCTGGAGCTCTGCCTGGTGTTTGGCTGTGAATCTCTACATCTGCTCCATCAGTTACTGGAGAAAGGCTCTATGATGACAGGGTTTTCACTGATCTGATTACCAGGGTAATCCAGTTCAGGCACCTGGATTGCTAGTAGTGTAAGGTGGAGTCATCCTGAGGATTTCTGGGAACTTTCCTAGCACCCACTTTCTCCCTATCCCCAGGATGTCTCCCTCTATCATGGTATCTCTTTCATTGCTCTCCCATTCCATCCCTATTCCAGCTCAATCATCCCATTCCCTTATGTTCTCATCTCCCATCTCCTACCCTCCATTGCCCACTCCTCAACTCCAGTTTACTCATGGAGATCTCATCTATTTCCCCTTCCCAGGGCAATATATTTGTCCCTCTTTGGGACCTTCTTGTTAGCTAGCTTCTCTAGAGCTGTAGGTTGTAGTCTGGTTATCCTTTACATTATATCTAGTATCCACTTATGAGTGAGTACATACCATGTTCGTCCTTCGGAGTCTGGGTTACCTCACTCAAAATAATATTTTTTAGTTCCTCCCAATTGCCTGCAAATTTCATGATGTCATTGTTTTTTACTGCTGAGTAGTACTCCATTGTATATATGTAGCATATTTCCTTTATCCATTCTTTGGTTGAAGGGCATCTAGGTTGTTTCCAGGTTCTGGCTATTATGAATAATGCTGCTATGAACATAGCTGAGCATGTGTCCTTGTGGTATGATTGAGCATTCCTTGGGTATATGCCCAAGAGTGGTATAGCTGGGTCTTGAGGTAGATTGAGTCCCAGTTTTCTGAGAAACTAAAATAATGATTTCCAAAGTTGCTGTACAAGTTTGCATTCCCACCAACAGTATAGGAGTGTTCCCCTTGCTCCACATCCTCTCCAAAATCTTCAGTGTTTTTTATCTTAGTCATTCTGACAAGTGTAAGATGGTACCTCAGATTCATTTTGATTTGCATTTACCTGTTGGCTAAGGATGTTGAGCAATTCCTTAAATGTCTTTCAGTCGTTTGAGATTCTTTTGTTGAGAATTCTCTGTTTAGCTCTGTAGCCCATTTTTTAATTGGATTGTTAGGTATTTTGATGACTAGTTTCTTGAATTCTTCATATATTTTTGGAGATTAGCCCTCTGTCCGATGTGGGGTTTGTGAAGATCTTTTCCCACTCGTAGGCTATCATTTTGTCTTATTTACTGTGTCCTTTGCCTTACAGAAGCTTCTCAGTTTCAGGAGGTCCCATTTATTATTTGTTGCTCTCAGTGTCTGTGCTACTGGTATTATATTTAGGAAGTTGTCGCCTATGCCAATGCATTCAAGACTACTTCCTACTTTCTCTTCTATCAGGTTCAGTGTAACTGGATTTATGTTGAGGTCTCTGATCCACTTGGACTTGAGTTTTGTGTGTGGCAATAGATATGGGTCTACTTGCAATCTTCTACATGTTGATATCCAGTTATGCCAGCATCATTTGTTGAAGATGCTTTCTTTTTTCCATTGAACAGTTTTGGATTCTTTGTCAAAAATCAGTTGTTCATAGGTGTGTGGGTTAATGTCAGAGTCTTCAGTTTGATTCCATTAGTCCACATGCCGGTTTTTACACAAGTACTAAGCTGTTTTTATTACTATAGCTCTATAGTACAGCTTGAGGTAAGGGATGGTGATACCTTCAGAGGTGGCTTTATTGTACAGGATTCTTTTAGCTGTCCTGGGTTTTTTGTTTTTTCCATATGAAATTGAGTATTGTTCTTTCCAGGTCTGTGAAGAATTGTGTTGGGATTTTGATGGGGATTGCATTGAATCTGTAGATTGCTTTTGGTAAGATTGCCATTTTTACTATGTTAACTCTATCTATCAATGAGCATGGGAGATCTTTCCATTTTCTGATATCTTCTTCAATTTCTTTCTTCAATGACTTAAAGTTCTTCTCATACAGGTCTTTTACTTACTTAGTTAGAATTACCCCAAGTTATTTTATATTATTTGTGGCTATTGTAAAGGATGACATTTCTCTGATTTCTTTCTCAGCCCATTTATCATTTGTATATAGGAGGGCTACTGATTTTTTTTTTAGTTAAACTTGTATCCTGACACATTACTGAAGATGTTTAGCAGCTGTAGGAGTTCTCTGGTAGAATTTTTGGGGTCACTTATGTATACTATCATATCATCTGCAAATTGTGAAAATTTGACTTTTTCCTTTCCGATTTGTATCTCCTTGATCACCTTTTGTTGACTTATTGCTCTAGCTAGAACTTCTAGTACTATATTGAATAAGTATGGGGAGAGTGGACAGCCTTGTCTTGTTCCTGATTTTAGTGGAATCGCTTTGAGTTTCTCTCCATTTAATTTGATATTGGCTGTTGCCCTGCTGTAAATTGCCTTTATTATGCTTAGGTATGTTCCGTATATCCCTGTTCTCTCCAAGACCTTTATCATGAAGGGGTGTTGGATTTTGTCAAAGGCTTTTTCAGCATCTAATGAGATGATCATGTTTTTTTTTCTTTCAGTTTGTTTATATGGTGTATTACATTGACAGATTTTTGTATGTTGAACCATCCTTGCATCTCTGGGATGAAACCTACTTGATTATGGTGAATAATTGTTTTGATGTGTTCTTGGAGTCTGTTTGCCAATATTTTAGAGTATTTTTGCATCAACGTCCATGAGAAAGATTGGTCTGTAATTCTCTTTCTTGGTTGCATCTTTGTGTGGTTTGGGTATCAGAGTAATTGTAGCCTCATAGAAGGAGTTTGTTAATGTTCCTTCTGTTTCTATTGGGTGGAACAATTTAAAGAGTATTGATATTAGCTCTTCTTTGAAAATCTGGTAGAATTCTATGCTGAAACCATCTGGTCCTGGGCTTTTTTTTTTTTTTTTTTTTTTTTTGGCTGGGAGACTTTTAATGACTGTTTCTATTTCCATAGGTGTTATAGATCTATTTAAATTTTTTATCTGGTCTTGATTTAACTTTGCTATGTAGTGCCTATCCAGAAAATTGTTCATTTTTTTTAAGATTTTCCAATTTTATGGAGTACAGGGGGGTTTTTTGGTTTTGTTTTTTGTTTGTTTGTTTGTTTGTTTGGTTGGTTGGTTGGTTGGCTGGTTGGTTGGTTTTTGGTATTTGGTTTTTGGTTTTTTGAGACAGGGTTTCTCTGTATAATTTTGGTGCCTGTCCTGGATCTTGCTCTGTAGACCAGGCTGGCCTCACACTCACAGAGATCCACCTGGCTCTGCCTCCCAAGTGCTGGGATTAAAGGTGTGAACCACCACAGCCTGGCTGAGTACAGGTTTTTGAAGTATGACCTGATGATTCTCTATATTTCCTCCTTGTCTGTTGTATGTCTCCTTTTTCATTTCTGATTTTGTTAATTTGGATGTTTTCTCTCTGCCTTTTGGTTAGTTTGGATAAGGACTTGTCTGTGTTGTTGATTTTCTCAAATAATCAACTCTTTGTTTCATTGATTCCTTGTATTGTTCTCTTTGTTTTTATTTCATTGATATCAGCCCTCAATTTGATTATTTCCTGGTGTCTATTTCTCCTGGGTGACTTTGCTTCTTTTTGTTCTAGAGCTTTCAGGTGTGCTGATAAGTCACTAGTGTGAGATTTCTCCAACTTCTTTATGTGGGCATTTAGTGCTATGAATTTCCCTCTTAGCACTGCTTTCATAGTGTTCCATAAGTTTGGGTATATAGTACACTCACTTTCATTGAATTCTAGGAAGTCTTTAATTTCTTTATTTCTTCCTTGACCCATTGGTGATTCAGTTGAGAATTTTTGGTTTCCTCGCAGTTGGAGGCTTTCTGTAATTTTTGCTGTTGTTGAAATCTAACTTTAAGGCATGGTGGTCTGATAAAATACAAGAGGTTATTCCATTTTTTTTAATCTGTTGAGATTTGCTTTGTGACCGAGTATGTGGTCAATTTTAGAGAAGGTTCTATGGGATGCTGAGAAGAAAGTATATTCTCTTTTGTTAGGGTGGAATGTTCTGTAGATATCTATTAAGTCCATTTGAGTCATAACATCTATTAGTTCCTTTATTTCTCAGTTAAGTTTCAGCCTGGCAGATCTGCCCATTGGTGAGACTGGGGTGTTTAGGTCTCCCACTATTAATGTGTGGGATTTGGTGGGTGATTTAAGCTTTAGTAATGCTTCTTTTGCATATGTTGGTGCCCCTGTATTTGGGGCATAAATGTTCAGAATTGAAACTTCATATTGGTGGATCTTTCCTGTGATGAATATGTAATGTCCTTCCCAATCTCTTTTGACTGATTTTAGTTTGAAGTCTATTTTGTTAGATATTAGGATAGCTACACCCGATTGCTTCTTAAGTCCATTTGATTGGAAAGTCTTTTCCCAGTCTTTTACTCTGAGGTAGTGTCTGTTTTTGAAGTTGAGGTGTGTTTCTTGTATGCAGCAGAAGGATGGATCCTGATTTTGTATCCACTCTGTTACCCTGTATCTTTTTATAAGTGAATTGAGTCCATTGATTTTAAGGAATATTAATGACCATGATTGTTAATTACTGTTATCTTTTGGTGGTAGTGTGTGTGTATTTCCCTTCTTTGGGATTTACTGCTATGGAGTTATCTATTGCCTATGTTTTCATGGGTGTATCTGACTTCCTTAGGTTGGAGTTTTCCTTCTAGTTCTTTCTGTAGGGCTGGATTTGTGGATACGTATTGTTTAAATCTGGTTTTGTCTTGCAATTTCTTGTTCACTCCATCTATGCCCCATCCAGCAGGGCTTCAATGGGTTCTCGACCACCCTAAGGACAGAATGATAGAGACAGGAGACACAAAGGAAATACACCAAGTCAAGATTTCTGATCAAGGTACAACTTTATTTTTCTCCAGGAGGGTTTATATAGTTCCTGCAGGGTGGGGGGAGCAAGAAGCTGTTATCTGCATAAGGTGGGGCAAGCTAACAGGATGTTTACAGGGTGAAAAGGTCAAAGGCTCTATTCAATGTCCTGTTGCTAGGCAACCTGATTGTAAGATGATCTAGTTCCCTGTCTTATGAGGGTCTGTATTTTTCCATTAACTAGAGGTTCTGTCCTTGTCCCTGACACATCTATGGTGATTGAAAGTTTTGCTGGGTATATTAGTCTGGGCTGGCATCTGTGGTCTCTTAGTGTCTGTATTACATCTGTCCATGACCTTCTGGCTTTCAGAGTCTCCATTGTCAAGTCGGGTGTTATTCTGATGGGTCTGTCTTTATAAGTCACTTGGCCTTTTTCCTTTGCTGATCTTAATATTCTCTCTTTATTCTGTATGTTTAGTGATTTAATTACTATGTGGCAAGGGGGCTTTGTTTTTGGATCCAGTCTATTTGGTGTTCTGTAAGCTTCTTGTATCTTCATAGGTATTTCCTTCTTTAAGTTGGGAAAGTTGTCTTCCATGATTTTGTTGAATATATTTTCTGTGCCTTTGAGTTGGTATTCTTCTCCTTCTTCTATCCCTATTATTTTTAGGTTTGGTCTTTTCCTGGTGTCCCAGATTTCCTGTACATTTTGTGTTATGAGTCTTTTGACTTTGGTGTTTGTTTGTTTGGTTGGTTGGTTGGTTGGTTGTTGTTGTTGTTTGTCATTGTTGTTGTTGTTGTTTACTGACAAATCTGTTTCCTCTATTGTATCCTCTATGCCAGAGATTCTCTCTTCCATCTCTGTATTCTGTTGGTTCTGATTGCATCTGTGTAGTTCCTGTTCATTTACTCAGATTTTCTATTTCTAGCATTCCCTGGGTTTGTGTCTTCTTCATTTTTTCTATTTCAGTTTTCAAGTCTTGCACTGTTTCCTTCACATGTTTAATTGCTTTTTCATGATTTTCTTGGCCTTCTTTAAGGTTTTTATTGATTTCTTCCCTTTTTTGTTTGTATTTTCCTCAATTTCTTTAAGGGAATTTTTCATTTCCTCTTTAAAGGCCTCTATCATCTTCATAAAGTTATTTTTTAGGTTGCTTTCTTCTGCTTTTTCTACGTTTTGATGTTCAGGTCTTGCTGTTGTAGAACCACTAGGTTCTGGTGATACCATATTGCCCTTTATGTTGTTGTATGTATTTTTGCACTGGCATCTACCCATTTCTTCCTCCAATAGGTGCAAGGGGTGCCACTGTCTAAGCAAGCTGCTTGCTTGGTCCAATCTGTGCTTGCTGTGTCTGTGTCTCATGGGGCCACTCTGGGCCCAATCTTCTTAGCTCTAGTCCAATCAGAGGTGGTGGATTCTGTGTCTCAGGAAGCCTCTCTTGGTCCAATGACAGTTCTTGGTCCAATGAAAGTGGGTGGATTCTGTGTCTCAGGAAGCCACTGGAGTCGCAGGGGGATGGGTATGTTTGGGTTAGGGCATGGGTTTTATAGATTGCAGGGTTCGATGAGGGGTTTTGGTGGGGGAGCCTGCCCTCAGGAGTCTTCCCTATGGCTGGCAACCGGGGCAGCAATGGATGGGGATTCCCAGGGACTGGTTGTGTCCCAGGGCCTAGGTCCTAGAGGCGGGACTCTGGGTGGGAGAAGAGTCACTCACCTCTTGGTCCAATGAGAGCTGGCAAATTCTCCAATTACTGACTCTTAATGATTTTCAAAAATTGTTAGGAAGCATTTCCAACTTACAGACCATCATTGGAATACCTAAAGATGAACTAGTAATGTTATGCCCAGATCACCTCCCCAAAGAAGCCACCGGAGACTTTAGGTACAGAATGCAAAAGCAAGGTTTATTGTTCTTACAAGCCACGCGGTCAGGGAAGCTTGTCCAGTGCACTCACTCTTAGCAGTGAGGCCAGGAGGAGCTTGCCCTTTCTTGGGGAAGTTAGTTTTTATAGGCAAAACCCATAAAATTTCTTAGAGGGGAGGGGGTTAGTACGGGTCCATCCTTGATTGGTCCAGTTTTTCCCGGGCCTGGACTTGGTCTTATTTTAGCTTATCTGTTTGCCCTGTCAGGAGTTTTACAACCCATCTCTGGGGTCCTTGAAGTTTGGGATGTTTTATGACCACTTAGCCTCTGCCAGATGGTTGAATATAGCTGATAAAGCCACCTGGGAAGAAGGGGTCTAAGTTCTTATCTGCACTTAGGAATCCTTGAGCCGCCATGGGGGCTGGCTGGCCAAGCACGTACTGACTGCGGGGGCTGGCTCAGTGGTCCAGGCTCTGTCCTTGACTCATGCACATAACTCTTAAGTTGGTGAGGGGCCCCATACAGTAAACATCTGGCTGAACTTTACATGCAGAAAGGGAGCTACTGCAAGGACTATCTATGTCTTTTGTTCACGGCCCTCCCAGAGACTGCTTGCTCAGTCTCAGGAAACTGAAATTGAGGCCTGATCTCTGAGAGAAGACTGAGCAGCCTGTTATTGCATCTGCTTGGTCCTTTCATTAAATTTGGCCAATACCCTAAAAGAGGACAAGGGCTAAATAGTCCAAGTGAATTATCAGCTGAAGTTCAGAAGTAATTGGCTCTAGTAGAAAAGAAAATACAAGAGGCACATGTGGATGGTGTGAATCTAGAACTTAACTGCATTCTGGTCACACTCCTCTCCAGACTCTCCCCTATAGGGATTTTGATGCAGAGGGTAGATATTGTATTGGAATGAATATTTCTACCATGTAAACCAAGTAAGAAGTTAAAGACTTATGTAGAAAAAAAAATCTCTGATTTGATTCTAAAAGAAAAATTAAGACTTCATTAGTTGACAGGAATGGACCCAGCAGAAACTGTAGTACCTTTAACTAATGAGGAAATTTCCCCTTTGTGGAAAGATAATGAGTACTGGCAAAGAGCCTGCAGTAACTTTTTGGGAAAGATTAACAATTCCTATCCCAAAAGCAAGAGAACAGAATTCATAAAAAGAACTGAATGGGTCCTTCCTCACATTGTATGGTGAAAACCAGTCTCTGGAGTCCCCATATTGTATACTGATGCAAAGAAATCAGGAAACTTAAGTAAAGTGGTTCAAAGTCCCTACAATTCTGTACAAAAGGCAAAATGGTATTAACGGACTTCACAGAACCTCTCAATATAATTACTGACTCTCAAAATGCAAAGAGAGTTGTTTTACATATTGAAACTGCTGAATTTTTTCCTGGTAATACAGAAATAACTTCACTATTTCTACAATTATAGGAAATCATCAGAAATAGGGAATATCATATATATATATATAACATCAGATCCCATTCATGTCAGCCAGGTCCTCTAGCACAAGGTAACAATGAGATGGGTCAGGTACTATTATTATCATTATTATTATTATTATTATTATTATTATTATTATTAATCAGTTATAGGCAATGGGCTAGAAGCCTCAGAATTTCCTAAGAAACACCATGTATATAGCAAAGGTTTGAAAAAGTACTTTCCTGAGGCTGGAGAGATGGTTCAGAGGTTAAGAGTATTGACTACTCTTCCAGAGGTCCTGAGTTCAATTCCCAGCACCCACATGGTGGCTCACAACCATCTGTAATGAGACCTGGTGCCCTCTTCTGTACACATAATAAATAAATAAATAAATCTTTTTTTTAAAAAAAGTACTTTCCCATCACTTGGCAACAAGTCAAGGAAAATGTAAAAAAAAGTCCTACTTGTTCCTTCTATAACCAAATTTTATTACCTCAAGGAAGTAATTCTAAAGGTATACAAAGAAATAGAATTTGGCAGATGGACGTGCTTCATTTTGCAGAATTTGGAAAATTAAAATATGTGCACAATACTGTTAACACCTACTCAGGATTTCAATGGACAACTCCTATGAGTTCTGAAAAGGCTGACTCTGTGATTACACACCTATTAGAAGTTACAGCCATCATGGGAATACCTGTACAAATTAAGACTGACAATGCTCCAGCATATGTCACAAATAAAATGAGACAGTTTTTTGTTTATTACAATATAAAGCATGTTACAGATATACCACACAATCCCAAAGGCCAAGCAGTCATAGAAAGATCCAATCAAACTTTAAAGTCTATGCTAAACAAACAGAGGTAACAATGACTCCTAGAAATAGATTGTGCAATGCTTTATTAACCTTGAATTTTCTCAATGCTGATGAGAAAGGAACAACAGCTACAGAGAGACATTGGATGACAGACAAATCTCCTGAGCTAAACCAAGTGGTTTACTTCAAAGATGTGTTAACCTCTGGATGGAAACCAGGATACATCCTATGTTGGGGAAGGGGTTTTGCTTTTGTTTCTGCAGGAGAAGAAAAGCTATGGATACCAACAAAATTAATAAAAATTTGCTTCAAAGGAGAAACCCCTTGATGAGGAGAAGTAATAACTCATCCACCAATGTGACATCTCTACAAGTTGTAAGAAAAACTCAACAAACAAGGGTTGGGGCAGGGTTCTGTTTTCTGTATTTACAGGATAATAGAAATACCCATCTTCCAGGAATCATCAGGCCTTGGATACCCAGATATCTACAGCAGAAGGAAAGAACCTATTAGTACCAATATACTCTACAGGATAATATCTCACTGCCTAACATCAATATCTCTTTAACTCTAGAATAGTTGTGGTCCCAATTCAATTATAAATCAAGCTGGCTTTGGAGTTGGAATGTGGCTCTCTCCTTCTCTAAACCCAAGCATATTGCTAAAAGAAATATTAGGAGATTCTGTCTCATATCAGAAGAGCTGACTGGTGTGAGATAGAAGAAAAACAATAATCTAAGGACCATTGTTAACAAGATTCTATTTCTCTCCATGCTTATTCTTGATTTCTCAGAATCCTTCCTCACATGTCATGTCATCTTAAGATTCAAACTTTCCATCTTGATATTAATAATGTTCAAATTTTCCACAGTGAAAATAAGTCTTCCCAAAAGCAATCTCTGAAGTCTCCAGAAGGAAGATGGGGCCCCACAACAATGACTCTACTCTGTCTAGAGTGATGCCATTACACTTAAGAACATTATTCAATGATCAGCTTTGGACTGAAAACTCTTCAGGACGGTTCTAAGATGAGATGGTCCATCATACTTCACCTCTAGCCAGAATCTCAGACAATCTTATCCATTACTCTGAGACTGGCTGAAGACTCTATGACTAGCCTTATTGAGATCTAACTATCTAAGCTTTCTCATAGGACCCCACAGAGATACCATTGCCCCCTAAACAGCAGGAGGCAATTCTAAGAAAATGACGCCCCTCTCCCAAAGGTTTCATTTTTCTCAGGGTTACGGATAATGGTTATAGGATTGGGGGTGGAACAATAAAATTTAGACTCAATATTCTCCTTTTGAAAAGAAAAAAGGGAATGGATAGGTATAGTATATTAAGGTAGATTCTTGTATCTACTAGTAAACTGATTTAGCAAACTATCAGCCTTGGATAATTTGCACTGATATGGATTCTTGTATATATGATACAAATGTAAACTCTTCTTTTTTTTCTTACAAAACAGCTTTATTAGGATATAATCAACACATCATACAGTTAACTTACTCAGAGTATACAGGTCAGTGATTTGTGGTGTATGACATCATTAATTTTCTGCTTACTCTTTGCAGTATTGTGTTCTTTTTTTTTATTTAATGCCGAATCTGTTTATTGAAGGAGGGAAGAGGTCTTAAATACAGGCTTACAGCACAATGGGAGAACCCTGGAGGGCCAGAGGGCAGAAGTTCGCTACCAATGTTTTACAATCTTACATCTAAGCTGTTAATGCCCATTATGCAGGATACACAGACAAGGAACTTCCCTTAAGCATTCAGGAGGGTGGAACCCAGCAGGGAATTAGCATAGGGAGGATATCAAGGTCAAGGTCAGCAGGTCAAGGTCAAGGTCATGGAGACGCCTGCCCAGGCCACACAGGCGCTCTGTCTTAGGTTGGTGAGTGCCCCCCAGGCATTACCCGTCTCTGAATACTCATTATCATACTGGCTCAATCGTGTGTGAGCTGCAGAGTTAACTGCTGCCAAAGATCTCAAAGTGGCACTGGGTTTGCAATCTGTGTGTTCAATACAGAAAAGACCAACAGAGGTCCTATCCCACCCATAGTCAGTAGGCTAAAGGCAACTGAGCCATGCCCTTCCTTAATGAGCCTTACTGCAAATTGGAGTCCTTGTAAGATGGTATCCCAAAAGCAACTGGAACTTGAGTTTATAAATTTATAATTTCCAAAGCCAATTGAAATATATATAACTATTGAATTAAATTTATCATGCCCAATAGAATGAAAGATTAACTAACTGTGGTAGCTACTTTTGCTGCCAGGGTCTCCACTGTGCTAGCTGTAGTAAGCAATTATGAAATGGTAATTCCAGAAACAGTAGTAGCAGTGGCCACCACTGCTATAACACCAACAATGGCAGCAGCAATGTCAAATTCTCTTCTGGAGCGTGTGGACATCCACTGGCATGGATACAACTCCAGGAACACGAACCGCCAAGGCCCATTTTTCTTGATCCCAGCACGACTTAAGCTGGCAGCTCTTCTGGAGAATCCAACCACATGGCTACAGTTCCTAGGCTTATGTTAATGCTTGCCAAAGCTGGCCATATTGGGCTCTCAATCCCCATTGGCATCAGAAGGGGAGAGTTTTTCATGAAGGCCCAATAGGTCTCTGTCATGTTGGGCTTCAGTAGCAGCCACATGGTGCACACAGCACTCAGGAATCCAAAGAGGAACCTCATTGTCCTGAGGAAAGACATAAACAGAACCCTGGGCCCACACCAACACCAGATCAGGTCTCTTCCAAGTGCCAGTAGAAAGATCCTTCCTTCACTCCAGAGGGTGATTTGCAAAAGGAGCTCTCCAGTGCTTATCTGCAGCAGATACTCCAGCAGAATCCACTGATATAAAACAAGGGAAAGAATAGAATGTGGAGAGGAATGATGAGTCCCTAGTTCCCCCTTTTTTTACTTTTAAACTATTCTTATATTCCTATTTAAGATAATTTGTATATTGATACAAATACAAAACTATATTTGTTGTATTGTACATATATTTCTGCTCTTGTTTGAAATATTTTGTATATTGATACATATTAAGGATATTGTAGCCATATTGCATATTACACTATACATTTCTACCTCTGTTAAAGATATTTTGTGTATTGTCACAATTTTGAGGTCATTGTCCTTATACAGTACATCTGCTTAAAGGACTGTTTATCTTGTTAATGTGAAGCCTTAGTCCTTAGGTTATTTACGTAGATAAGACTTACAGATTAATAGTCACCCATGCTTGTCATTTCTATAGTTATGTTAGTTAGGTTCTCTAGATTTACAGAAACATATGTCAGATAGGTAATCTTCAAACACTTCATAGACGTAGAGAATATGGCATTTAGATGTTTTAAAACTTAGAATTCCATTGACGTGAGACAATTGCTCCTGGCAGCACCAATCTGATCATGAGAGAATGTTGGGTTCTAGACATTTCCATTTGGAAGTTTGTCTTCTTCTTAGCACAAAATGGCCTACTGGGCAAAGAACTGACCTTGCCTTAACTGCTGACAGTATGAATTCTGTCCTTTCTGGATGAGCAGGACACAAGGAAAAGCAACTACTGAACTCTGGCAAGACAAGGTATGATGGTCTTTCAAAATTCCTGCTTCTGAATGGCCTATCAGATATTCTAGGCCTGTAGCCAAATTGGATGCCCCGATGATTCTGAGAAACTTTAGGCGTCTGTCCAGGCTGCCAGGTGTCTCTGTCTATTCTCGCAAGAATTGCAGAAATTGCTTGCTTGCATTTTCCATTTTCTCAGGCATTATTTTCTTTCTCAGGTCTTTGATGGAGTTGAAGACTATATAGTTACAG
>CABHPP010124159.1:0-22740 GCA_902168425.1 Peromyscus attwateri
AGGAGAGGGTGTGGGGTCCCCTGGAACTCGAGTTCCAGATGGTTGTGAGTCACCACGTGAGTGCCAGTGCTCTGAACCACGAAGTCATCCATCTCTCCAGCCCCTAGTGTTGATTGTTCGGTTTAATTTTAAACTGAAACCTGTAGGAAAATAGCACCTGATAAAGTTTTATATTTAAAAAAGTTATTCAAGTTTCCCAACTTGTTCTTGTCACGGTTAATGACAAAGAAGTTGTCTACCTGGTGGCTCTCACAAACACTCTCAGTGTCAAGTTGGTCTCTGGGAGTATTCTCCTTGATAGCCACAGTACCGCAATGGAAGCTGGGGACCTAAACATTTCTCCCTCCCAGTCCTTGGCCTCCATCACTCTCCCCATCTCAGTAATGCCATTGAAGGCAACGGCTGCAGCCCAGAGCGATGCAGCATGTCTGCTTATATCTCTTAAGCCTCTTTCAGCCCTTCACTTTTAGGATCTGGATACTTCGGAAGATGATAAACCCATGGCAGACGGACGGCTTTCTGTGTGGGTTACCTGCGGGACCAGGCTCAGGTTTCCGCTGTGTGTCTGGGGAGGCAGAGTCCGGGAGGGATGTCTGCTCCCGTGCATCTCATTAGGTGGCGGGGGTTTCTACCTAAGGCGTTGTCTGCCAAGCTTCTCTGCTCACGTAGGTACTTTTGTTGCTTTGGCAACTTATAACTATTTTTTGCCAAGTCACTCTGAAGCTACACAATGGCCCCTTTCTCCTTGTCTTTTCAGCGAACTAATGTATATCAGTAACGTTTTATGACTTCCCCCTTTCCATCTTTGTATGGTTTCAACAGTGAACCCAATTTAACTCCTCGTCTCTTGAGTTGCTTCTGCAAGGTATTTGGTCACAGTGACAAGAGAGGTAACCAACCCTTTGCCCTTCCTTGCTGGTGCTCAGGCACCCTGGACCACAGCCCCTTACCCTCATGGGAGCACTCTTCTTCCTATGGTATGAGCTCTAGGCTCCCACAGCATCCTTCTGTTACCTGAACCTTTATGAGAAGCCAGCCTTGCATGGTCCTATCCAAAGACTTCTATCCCTCCTCTGTGGTCCTTCCTTATTTTAAATAGCCGTGATACCATCTCTAAACCCATTTTTCATTTTTCAAGGATCCCAGGTCCTCCTGTGTCTCATGGACAGGCCATGCTCTGGCCTGGTCATAGGCTCTGGTCATGATGTTCCGCCCAAGGTTTCATTTGCATGCACTCTCATTAATGTAGGAACCGGAATGGAACACATTTTTCACGAGTTGTTCCAACCCTCCAGAGGGCAGTTACCCTTGAGCTCCAAGCCGGGTCTTGAGCCAGAAGCCTCTACTCTGCGGATTTGGCTTGGAAGAAGTTACTCTCACATTAGAGAGCAGTGTTTAGTTACTCATCGGGAAGACTGGGAAACTACATTTCCAGAGCCATTATCCTGCATTAAATGAGATTATATATGTGAAAGCACTTTGTAAGAAGCAAATCTCTCAGTGCAAACATTAGTTATTAACTCAGGCTAAACTGCAGCCATCTCCCAACAGCCAGGGAACGTAGTTGGCTCAGGCTGAATTTCTAGTGAAGTTACACCTTCCATCTTCTTTTCAAGTGAACTTCCGCTAAGCCTATGCATCCAGGGTGGGCACTAATCTCGGAAGCCTTACCCTTTGCACTAACGGTTTCAGTTTGGATCTGCTATTGAATAGACCTGCTTAAATGTTTATTCTGGCCCATTGCTTTTCAAACTCAGCAGTACCCATAAGCATCCTTAAGGGCTGCAGGGGTGTTGTGCATGGGGGAGACTGAGCCAGTATGTCTCTCTTTCTCCAGAGAAGTTTGGCTGTTAGTTTCATTATTTTGAAATTCCATTAAGTGTTTTACATGGAAAAAGAGAGAGGAAAACATTAGTCAGCCTTCCATCACTCTGACAGAATCCTTGAGATAACTACTTAGGAGGATGAAAGGTATATTCTGTTCACAGTTTCAGAGGTCCGTGCTTCTGTGGTCCTGTTGCTTTGAACCTGTGAAAACACAGTACCTCATCTTGGCAGGAGTGTGCAGAAGAAGCAGCTACTCATGCCATGGTGATTGAGCTGTAGAAAGAGGGCAGGGAAAGGGTCATGGTTCCAGGATCTCTTTCAAGGTTATGTCTCCAATGACCTGACTTCTTCCAGAGACGCTCCACACTTAAAGGCTCCATCTCCCTTCAACAGTACCAGAAGCTGGCACTAAGATTTCATATTTTATGTGGTACAGATCATAGCAAAAGGTTCCTGCTTAAATTAGAAGAAGGAGAGAAATCATAGCAGTCTTTAGAAGTCCATGGGATTCATCTTTCTAGTCAAGGAAGCCTAAATGGCTAAGGTATGTTTAAAAGCATTGATGCTGGGGCTGAGGAAGAAGCTCATTGGTGGCGTTCTTGCTCAGTATGCACAGGGCCCTGGCTTGTATCCCCTTCAATGTCAAAACTCAAAATGGTAGGTAGGTAGTAGGTAGTGGTAAGACAGGAAAGTAAGCAAATACATAAGTAAATTAAACAATAGCTCCAGTATGGAATTTTCTCTTTCAGTGTTCATCATGGGTGATGTGACTTCCATAGGATATGACAAATTGCGATTTCACCCCACTTTGGACACACCAGCAAGCTAGAGAACCTCAATCTTTTTTCATTGGGGAAATCTGATTCAGTAGGTCCAGACAGGGTATAATTGGTGGAATTAGTGTTGTATTTAAAAAAAAAAGTCTTACAGATAACTCTTATAACCAGGCTGCAGTTTATTTTTGGGGATAGCAGAGATGTGTCTTGACCTGCCCCTCCATTTTTTGAGGGGAGATAGGTGGTACAAACGTGAGCAAAGGGTGATTGATTGCACCAGCACAGAAAGCTGCTGTTGTTCACTTACTGGGATAAAAGATGCAGCCCATTTAATCCCCCAAGGAATCTCTTAGTAATCCAGAAGTGCCACTTTATTTTTAAACCCGAGGGCCCTAAAAACAAAATGAGAGCATGTCTTTAAAGAGCGCATGTGCCGTAGTGAATGTGCCGACCATCAGGGCCATAGAGGGATGGAAGCTGGTTAGAGCCGGCAGGTCAGAAAACTCCACCTGTGTAAACCACAGATGGCGAGGTGACCGCCACACGCCGTCCTCCCTCTGGGGCACTGCCCTCCTGTCCACAGAAGCTCTTCCTGCCGGCCTCTGTGTCCTGGGCTGCCAGAGCCTCTGACCTTGCTAGCACTGTCTTCAGAGGGAGGCAAGTCAGCGGTGAGGCCAACCTGAGGACTTCCCAGGTGGCTCCGCTGCAGGGCACGGGAGGGACATTTCTTCCCCCAGATCTAGTTCAGCGGCACTGTGGCTAGGACGAGGGCAGCGAAGCCAACACGGAGGACAAATACGAAGACAGCTCAGCTGTCTTTACAATGAAGTTCCAGTATAATACCCAGAGTGTTCTCTCCGGTGCAGGTGCCTGCCCACCCTCCTCTCCCCGCTCCCTTCCTCTCTTCCCTCTTTTTCCATCCCCTGGTCTCTCTCTTCCTTCCCCCACCCCCTTAAAAATTATGTATTTTGATTACAGTTGGGTACCTAAAGTGGAGGTAGTTTGAAAGAGTTGAAATTTTCAATTAAAATCTCCATTCTTTGAGACATTTCATTAGGGCTAGCCCCACTCCTAGAGTAGAAAACAAAATGAAAACAAATGAAAAAAATGTAAAACCAGAGTGGCACACAAACCCTATGGTTATCCTTGTGATACTATCCATATGGGTGTAAAGGGTTGCTAATTAAGAATTTTAAGGTATAGTTTAAAAATATATAATCAGCCGTCTTATTAACAGAGTGGGTTCAAGGGTGGGTGGCAGGACAGTTTGCCCCCTCGCCGCGGGCGTGGCGATGTTCTGTCGGCTTCCGGCGACTGTTTACTATTCAGAGGTAGGTTGTACGACATGGACTCTTCTACTTGTCCAACGTTCTTTCCAAATTACACTTGGCACCAAAGCTTGAATTTCTAAAAATCTGGAGGGAACAGCTGGTGCTCTAATAAATATTCAGGCCAGCTATTTTAATGCTGTGTACTCAATTAAGTTGTCCTAATAAAAGAGGAGCACTTGCCCTGAGCAGTTTCTCAAAGTATAACGTTTTACTTCTAACAAAAATTTTCTCCCAGTGTTGATATTTCTCCCAAGCAACCTTAAAACCTCATTGTGCCCAGTAGGTCTTTTATCCAACCGTGATGAGGTTCCATCCTGAAGTCTGCGCTTGCATGGCCCAAACCTTTAGCTGACGAGGACTGTAGGCCATGCATTCATTTTCCAGGGAAATTCAAGGTTTTTGTTTTCTGAGGTGATCTTCTATGTTCAGACTGCCTTGGACTCACTATCTTTCTGCCTCAGTGTCCCCAGAGCTGAGATTTTGGCACGTGCGTGCCACCACATCCAGCTTAGGAGAACCGTTTCTATGACACGGCAGTACACAGTAATCCATAGTGCATTTTGGTTTAGGCACTGGGTGTGCTCCTATTATGCGGAGGAGTCTGCTGTTAAGAGTTTGGGCTTCAAGAATGTGGCAGTTCTTACCCCAGCCCAGCCTTAGGACCTTAGACAAATTGCCTACTTCCTGGTTAAGTCTTTTCTTCCTTTGCAAAATGGCATGTTTAGTAGTAGTTTTAATATTATGTTTAGTGCTAGGAGCTGTGTTTGAGTGCAGGACCTCACACATGGCAGGCAAGCAAGCAATCGAGCATCTTACTATCAAGGTACACCCCCAGCTTAATTAATATTTCCTTTCTTGAGACATGGTCTTACTGTGTATCACTGGCTGGTCTGGAATTTACTGTGTAGACCATACTGGGCTCCAGCTCACAGAGATCTGCCTGCCTCTGCCTCCTGAGTGCTGGGATTAAAGGAGTGTACACCACTGGTTAATTAATATTCTTAACAGGATTATTAAGACCTAGAATCTTGCTGGGCAGTGGTGGTGCATGCCTTTAATCCCAGCACTCTGGAGGCAGAGCCAGGCGGATCTCTGTGAGTTCGAGGCCAGCCTGGTCTACAGAGTGAGATCCAGGACAGGCACCAAAACTACACAGAGAAACCCTGCCTTGAAAACAAACAAACAAACAAGCAAGCAAACAAACGAACAAAAAAGACCTAGAAAGATCTATCTCAGTCATGAGGACGAGAGAACAGATTTGTATAAGCAGCCGGGAATATTCTGTTCGTATTAGCAGTCACCACTGCTTTTTCAACACCACCTGTCTTTTGATGGCTTTCCCCTCCCTTCTTCGGAACCATTAAGATAATTGTACAGTGTAATGTATATTTTTTGTTCTCTGTAGTGTTCTGTCTACATAAATGCATTTTCAGAATAACTAAAGAGAAATAGATCCAGCAAATGTTCATGGTGCTCTTTTACTGTCTTAGATAGCACAAAATTCTTATCATGAGGACCAGGCTGTGAACTCAGAGCTGTTGTTTATTTATCCTTAACTTCTCACTTTCAGTACCCAGTGCATTTGTTACTTTTTACTGCTGTGACTCATTGTCTGTAAGAGGCAATTCAGAGGAGAGGGATTCGTTTTGGCTCACATTCTGCAGGTACAACCCATCAGGGTGGGCAAGCCATGTCACTGTTTATGGCTGGGTGATCACATGGCTGGAACTTCTCCCATTTTGATCGGCCAAGATGCAGAGAAAGTAGAAGGCTGGCTCTTGTGTTTCCTAGGTAGCCCAGTCAACCGGACAGTGAAGAGGAACTATCGCACCTGGTTATAGTGACTCTTTATTTTCTTTGCAAAACCATACTGCCTGTGTTAGAATTCTGCGCCAGGAAGTCACGTTGCAGAAGCTCAGCTCTGGTACTAAGCCTGACATCTAGTATCGGGCTGAAGGATGGGGAGTACTCTCTTAGCATCTGCTAAGCTTGGGTATTCTAGAGCTCTCTAGGTAGCTTAACTATAGTTTCAGCTTCTCATTGTAAACACTGCGTATTTGGTGTCATGTCATATTCTATATTTTTCGATATATTCTTTAAGTCATAAAAGTGGAAACCCTGCAAGTGACAGCAATGACTTGTGAGTTGCCCTTTGTATGTCCTTTCAGGGGATGCCCAGCTAGGATTCTGGCCCACACCACCTGGATCATTGGTGGATTGGGCCACTCATCTCAGTGAATGAGTGAGTGAGTGACTAGCTTCTCCTTTGGTACATAAATGGGGTGTGTGATGTGCTCATATCTCAATATGGCCATGTGACATAGAAGGTACCAGCTGTCATATCTAAGCACAGTCTTCCTCCTGGCTAGGCTCCCTTGTCCCTGGAAGAAAAGGCTAGGACATGCAAGACTGAAGGCAGGAAGAATATCACCACTGGTTCCCATGTAGAAGGTGTGCTCAGTCCCCTGCGAGCCCCCAGGATCCCAAGCTCAAGCTCCAAGGAACAATCATTGCAAGCAAGTAGCATGGCCTTGGACGAACTCTTGTGTCTTCCCAGAGTCTTTCAGGTGCATGCATGTCACATGGGACTCTTGTAGCCCATGCTTGGGTTCGGTGGTTGAGAAAGGGGCCAGGGATGTGGCATGTGTCTTGAGTAATCTCCCACTTGATGCTTCCAGCTAGCTGATGATATTTTTGAGTCGTAGGGATCAGTCCGTTTCAAGCTTATTCTTTTCTTTTAAATGAATTCTGTGCTTAAACCTTAAATATACTATTTAAAAGGGAAAAATTAAACATATCTACTCAAAGGCACACAATGACAATAATACGGCTTATTAACTTCTAGGTAGCTGGTGGGACCCGCTGGCAGGCTGAGCCACCGGCTTGTCCCCTTTGCTGTAGTGGAAGTTAACAGGTTTAAGAGTGTTTGGCATTTTGGCATCAAATGAAGAATTTTCCTCGACTAGAGCAAAGGATTAAAAGGGAGTTGAAAGGAAACAACTTCCTTACTCAAGGTTATTTGCTGCTGTGGTTTGAAGTTGTCTCTTCTGGAACCCCAAATCTCTAGGAATCTTACTTTGCAAAACCCTATGTTTAAACAGTTTGAAAAGTCATATGTGTTTTAAGTCACAATCTCTGGAGGTGCTGTAGTTGTAGAATGTGTTTACATGTTTGTCTCCTCTGTGTTCTGTTTCTTGTAAAGTGCTGGACCTGGAAGCCAAAGTTTCCAACACTTCCAGAAATTTGTGAACCCCATGGTCACCAAGGAGTTCAGGCACAAAAGGAAAAATAATTTGGGGTATATCTCAGATTAACAGGAGGTTAACTTTAAATGCTTCGGAAGTCTGTCTTAGGAGGTCCCCCCTTTTGCCCCCCCGCCCCCCCATCTTACAGTTAGGTTCAGCTTGGGAATGAGTCTTGTTAATTGATGCATTTTTAAACAGGGCACTTTCTGTATGCTTTTCTATTGTGAAAGCAATACAAAAACATTGATAGAACTTTGAAGGAACGATGCATATTATCCCAGTAATACTTCTGATTCAGCTATATTAGACTGGAAACTCCTGCCCAAATGCTGATAGCAGCAAACAAATGCACAAACCAACCAACCAACTAATCAACCAGCCAAACAACTAACCAGCCAACCAACAACCAACTAACTAACCAACCAGCCAGCCAGCCAGCCAGCCAACCAACCAACCAACCAACCAACCAGCCAGCCAGCCAACCAACCAGCCAACCAACTAACTAGCCAACCAACAACCAACTAACCAACCAACCAACCAGCCAACCAACCAACCAACCAGCCAGCCAACAACCAACCAACCAATCAGCCAGCCAACCAGCCAGCCAACCAGGCAAACATCTTAGATTTTCACTCTAGTCATCCTCGAGGCTGTGAATGTAGCAAACCGAGGTTCCTTAATTTTGAAGTGGAAACTGTTACATCACTACCCTTTAAGCATGTGTTTTGACTTTACCAGTGTCTTACCCCTCAGGATAACATTTAGAATAAGTGTTTTCAACATACAGAGCAATTCCTTGTGAATAAACACTGGTTTCACTCAACCAGAAAGAGGGAAAAAAAGAAAAATCAATAAACCTCCTGCAGGCATTTGAAAAACTGTGTACTTTTAGAAGAAGGAATTGCCAGTGATAAGAAGCTGCAAGGCGAGAGCGCCCATCTTTCATTTTTTGTGTTTTTGATGATGACTTTCTGTGGGCAGAATACTGTAGCTGGGGTGGCCTGATTGCCTGCTCTGTTGTTGGTGCTCCATGTAGCCCAGGGAGGGCAGCCACCACCCCCCGACAGCCAAGGAGAACAGCTCTGCAGCCTCCTTAGTTTTTGAATGTCATAGCAGGCATCCTAAGGAACATTGCGTCTCTTTGGTTTCAGCTCCTTTCGCTTTGCCTGTTGGTTTTTGAGAGAATAAATGGAACGCAGAGCTGTCTAGATGATCTAACTATATGTGGCATTTTCATTTTTTCCTTGAGTCTGTAATATTTAATAGTTCTTGGTATTCTCGCTGTGTGCTTGGAGTTTTAAATTGCTATTCAGTTAGGGTTTGAAACAACTGCATGTAAGTTTGAGATAGTGTTTTACTTATTTTTCCTTAAGATGAAGAAACAATATTTTAGAAATGAATGGAAGGCACCAAAACAACAACATGGAAATTCTTATATTTTGTGAAATATATGAATATTCAATTTAAATATAGATATGTATCATTAATGGATATTAAATACCAATTTAAATCCTTGGATTGTCTTAAACATAGGTGTGTATTGTCTTTGTGTGTGTGTGTGTGTGTGTGTGTGTGTGTGTGTGTGTGTGTATGTGTGTGCGGGGGATGACCTGAATTACTGCTGTCTGACCTCTAAACAGTTTCATGCATGTTATGAGAATAAAATGTCTTTATCATAGCATACCATAAGATTTCAAACTATATGGGACCCTTCGTTAATTTGTTTGAGACACACTAGCCTGGGCTAGTCTCAATCTCATGGCAATCTTTCTGCCTCAGCCTCTCCAGTGTTGGAATTATAGGCACGAGCTACCAGACCTGATGAAATAAACCCTTTTGAAGTTCAAAATGAAGTCTGGAGACAGCTTCAGTATTTACAGTACGTGCAGAAAGAGCACAATTGTGTTTTTGATTTGTAGATAGGACTAGAAAATAAACCCTGAACTGTGAGATTATTGCATCACAGCCGGGGACAGCTAACAGCTCATTCATTACTGCTAAGCATCTTTCAAAACACAGTTTTAATTTTAAAGGTCCTTCCTATGGAATTTCCCCTCTCTTGCTCCCTTCCTTCTGTGACTTTAATTCCAGAATTGAGAGACAGGGAGTTTTCTTAAGGGAAGCCAAATCTTCCTTAGTCTTTAAAAAAAAGGTTAGCCTGCTGTGGGAAGAATAGAAGGCTGGAATTCTTTTGAACAGGAATGGCTGTGCAAATATTTAATTCATTGTTCCTTGGTTGGTCTATTTAGGGCAGAGAACTGGAAGGAACCGTGCTTTAATTGGCCTTTTGCGGACCTGGTTATGCAACCTTAGGACTTATAAGTTGAAAAGGGCATGGAAAATCATCTAGTCTCTGTCGCTTATCAGTCATCTTTCCTCACCCGATCCTCTCTCTTAGTGATGGATTTTTGTTGTCCAACCCCAAGTTATAAACCAGGGGACAGAGCTTCTTACTGGCCGCTCAGCGGTTTATGGGTCTAAGATGCCTTCAGCCTCACTTTTCGGGACAGTGTGCAGAGCTCGGGACAGCAGGAGTCCCTGTGGGTTTGCTCACAAGTCAGCTGTGGCCAGTGGTGAGAGTGTCTGCACACCATTTGCACACTGAGCTGGGGTGAAGGTGGCGTTTGGTGGGCACTGTTGGTAGGATGCCTGCATGCTGAATCACCCAGGCTGCCAAGTCCCAGCACTTTCACTCCATTTGGCTCGACTTGACAGCTTTGGCTCAGTCATTTTGATTAACATCAACCTTGCTTATGTTAAGTAACTATTCAGGTTATTTATTATGTATTACTCTCATGCTTTGGAATGAGCGGCCAAAGACTTCTGCCTCATATGGACTCCATATGCAGCTGTTAAGTTAGCAGAAACGCAATTAATTGGCACATAAGCTGCATATTGAATAGATTAAGCTAGATAGCACAGGCATTGTTTGAGATGGTTGTCTCTAATATTTAAGAAAGCTATTCGATGTTTGAAGTTGTGGTGGTGATAAACAGTCTATGAGTTCACATATGTCCCGTTTTGTATTTTTATTATTGAATGCAAATATCTGTGGAATCTTTGTTGTTTGTTTTGCTCTGATGAGCTCCAGAGAGTATGAAATGACATGGTCTGTGGAAAACAGATGTCTCCTCTTTATTTCCGTCATTCCCTCACCCTCCCGGGCTAGACAGAGAGTGTTTCAGTGGGTAGGGTACAGTCTGGGCTCAGGTGTAGGCCTGACACCTCCTACGTGTGTGATTATATGTAGGCAACACCTTTAGGGTCATTGCAGAGACCAGTGTGCTGAGGATCGCTCCAGAACACTGACAGCCAGGGAGCGCCCCGCTGTCACTGCGTGCTCTGGGTCACTGTCACCTGAGAAGGGTGTTTGTTGTCCATGTCCAGCAATCTCCAGAGCCCGTGTTAGGGATGTGTTCCCTGAAGGATAGAATCAGTCACTTTTCAAGCTTGCTTTCCATTGTCCTTCTCCCGTGGAAGGAACTCAGGAGTCCATCTTTTTTCTTGGCTCTTAAGGTTTTCCAGTGGGGTCAGCTGCCACATGCTCTGTGTGGCTCACTTCTTTAAATGTTTAACTGCAGTTGGGCGGCAGTGGCACACGCCTTTAATCCCAGCACTCGGGAAGCAGAGCCAGGCGGATCTCTGTGAGTTCCAAGACAGGCACCAAAACTACACAGAGAAATCCTGTCTCAAAACACCCACCCTGACCCCCAAAAAAGGAAAAAAAAAGTTTAACTGCATCTGCCCACCATATCCATGTGTTGCTGTGGTCTTTTCCTGTGTTGTCTTGAAGCTTTCCTCTTCTTATATGGGGGTCCTTGCATGTGTGCATTGTGTGCACAGGTGCACATGTGTGCATTGTGTGCACAGGTGCACATGTGTGCATGGGTATGTAGAGGTCAGAAGTCAACTTTGGAAGTCAGTCTTCAGGTGTCATCTATCTTATTTTCTGAGACAGGGTCTCTCGTTGGCTTGGAACTCACCAATTAGGTGATATTACTGGGTATCCCCTATCCCTGCCTTCTTAGTACTGAGATCGCAAATGTGTACCAGTGTGCTTGGCTTAAAAAACAAACAAGACAAAACATAGGTTCTAGGGAATCAAACTCAGGTCTCCATGCTTGCATGGCGAGCACTTTACCAACTAAATTATCTTCCTGCTAGGGGGTCCTTTTGAGGCCATTTATATACACATTATAATTAGAGTTAAATATACATAAGTATGCCTAAAGATGGCTTAAATATACTAAGTAATAATTATCTGTTGAAATAATTTAATTAAATTTGAAGTAGTTTTTTTTTCATTTAGGAACAAAATAAGCATTCATTTGGCCCCTACTACAAAAAAATTTGTTATACACAAATAGGTATGTCTGTGAAATTACTTAGTTTATTAACATATAATTCATCCCAAATATTGCATTCTCTTAATTGAATTTACGCTTGTATGCTTGCAATTTTTAAAATATTTTTAAACAAATGGTGTCTATGAGCTGATGAGCTTTAAGGACCCTGCCTTTTTAAGTTGTTTTTCTATTGTCTGAGAAGTGAAATTCTAGGTCTAAAAGAGAAGCGGTTGATATTATAGTAAAATATAGGTGTCCTGCTCTCTGGTGCTATCATAGGTGATTTCTCTTCCTTCCTTGACGTGGGAGACTCCTGGAACTCAACTTTCACCAACACTGGGACCAGCTTCTGCCTCCTCATGGTGCTGTAGTTCACTTTCTTGTTTTTTGGCTCAAATCTCTAAACATAGACAAGTTTCTGAAGGTGAAGAAGTGGATTGGAAAGGGGGACCAGAGGCCGGAGCTGGGGGAGTCACCACATTGAGGGAAGTGTGCGCCTGAGAACAGCTGACTCTGCCATTGGCTTCTGTTAGGTTACTCGGGTGTCAAAGCCCCTTCCAGGGAGGGCCTTACTGCCCTCTGCCTTTGCCACCTGTGATGTGAAGAGCGCACTGAGGCTCTTGGGAAGGAACGGCTGGGATTGTGAGCTGCAGAGGGATAGTCCTGTATATTTGGAAGTCAACACAGGCATTGGGAGATCCTCTTGCACAGCCTTCCTGACACTTGTACTGTGAGCCAGCTTTACCTGGGCCATTGCTCTGGGTTGTGTTTGCAGGAGCAGCCTTCAGCCTTCAGAGGTGATGTAATGTCTTTCTCCAGACAAGGAGCAGCCTCTGTGGACAGTGAGGCACCAGCATCCCAATCCTTGGTCCTCAACTGTGACGCCTACCCACTGCACATACAGGGTCCCTCTTCGACTTTTAGAGCAAGGAGAACTAAGGCCAGAGTGATGTTCCTGCTGCCTCCTGTACTCTGGGTGATAAGTCCTTAGTGCCGATCCAGGAATCTGTCTTCTTCCAAAGGTTCAAAAAGCAGACTAGTTAATTTATCGCCTTGTCTATGGGATGAGGTCAAATGTAGACTGGACCGGGTCTCCGTGTACAGCTTAAACGTGCTCACATACGTCCTGCATAGGAAATCCTCAGTGGGCCTCCTCCAGGAAAAGTGCAGTTAGGCAGTGAGGGTTCTTAGACCCGAAGAGGGCCCCTGAGATAGCTCTTTCTGTGCCACTGTTGCTTTCAGGGAAGTGAGGGAGACAGACCATGGCACCTTCAAGAGTTGTGTCCTGTGTTGGGCGAGATTGAGACTGAGTGTGCTAAGTCCAAGTGTGACTATTGGCTGTGGAAGAGGAGCCTGAAGCCAGAAGTGTAGGCAGCCGCTTTGGGCACAAACTGCAGCCCAGCTGAGGCAAAAACGCAGGACTTGCCAGCTGCCTGGCCCTCGAGGACTGGTGGAGACGGGAGAGTCCTGGTGAGGTGGTGGTTCTAAGGTAGGCAGCGAGAGCATGTCTTGACAGCAGTTGGCCTCCGAGGAAACGGGGCCAGACAGACCTTGAAATCTGCTCTCTGGAATTTATAAGTTGTTTTCAGGCACTTGGCCACGATGCTGGAGAATGCCTCTGAGCTCACCTCCAACCAGGCTTAGGGAAGTTAGGGAGGAATGCGTGATCACCAGTCACGCAGCTGGTCGGAGCCAAGTGTAGACATTGGTCCAGAGCAATTCTGTGTGCATTTCTTTATGATTTCCTTATAAACATATGTACTTGTTATCTGCACTGGGACACCCCCCACCCCCGACAGAAAGAATGGTGTCTTTAATTGGGCCTAAAATTAAGGCACTAGATGGTAAGAGGCGCCCAGGTAGGAAATGTGATGTTAAACCTTCCTCATATTGTTTCCAGGGTGAATCTTACAGGCATCTTGTCAGATCCTAAACTGAAATAACATTTTTTTTGTTCACTTAATGATAGGAGAAAATTATTAACTGGCTGTGGCTGCTAATTGAGATCCAGCAGGAATCGGGCTGGAACCCAGGAATTCAGAAACAGAGTAAAACTAATCATGGATCAGGAAATGGATTTTAATAAGAAGATATCTATGGGAGGGGGACCCCTGTGTCTGAGGGCTGCCACATACAGGTTGTGAACTGCACAGCTCTCCTAGATATGATGGTTTCCATTGGAGCTGTGCTGTGTACAGTGGAAGAGGGGCCAATGGCTACCACTCCAAGCTTTAAGTGGCATAGAAAGTGGACAGACGGTTCTTTTAAAGTTGAATGTCTTCGGGCATTTCTGGTGGTGTAAATTATATCTTGTCTCCCCCATTTTGAAGAGAAGCTTGGTGGTTGGAATGAGGGGCTTCTCGTGGTGGGGCTCCCTGCCAAGGGAGGAGAGAAGGTCCTCCAGCTGGCAGGATGGCTCAGAAGCATGGGGACTTTGCAGAATGGTCCGAGAAACCTCCAACTGTGTGTGTCTCGGCCAGTCCCCGGGGAACACCAAACACAGCAGTTGCTGAAGCTGCCCTTGAAGACAAGGAAGTGTTGTTGGCCAGTGCGAATCAGTGTGGGCTTTTGGTCATTCAGGGACAAAACTGTTGTCTCTTGGCTGTGATCCTTTTCATCTTTAGTTCATGATTTCATTCTCTTTAAAAATTTTACACATACATTTTTGAATATTTGTGGGGTTGTTTGTAGGAAGCCTGTAATTACCTCAACTCTTGGGCACAGTGTATTTATTATCAAAGTGAAGAGTCTGTGTACTATTTTTTTAAAAAAGCAATTTCACTTTTATTTATGCATATGAGATGTTTAAATGCATAGGTTAATAGAAAGATAATTTTTGTCGTTGTTTTTTTGAGGCATGGTCTCTCTTTATAGCCCTGGCTGTCCTAGAACTCACTATGTAGACTGAGCTGGCTTCGAACTCACAGATATCTACCTGCTTCTGCCTCCTGAATGCTGGGAACAAAGGCATACACCACCATACCCAGTAAAAGGTAATCTTTAATATATAGTTTTTTTATGGCAAATAATTTTAGGTAAAAGACTTGAATATTAACACGCTTTTCATTACCACGGAACATAAATTCTCCTAAAAAAGATGAAGACTTTTCAGGGATTTGGAGAGGCCTGAAAATACTTGGACATGGAACTGGTCCCACCCTCTCCTCCAGGTACCATGGTTACCTGCTGCATGATCCTATTCTGTGCTACCATTTGATTTTTGAAGTACCCGGGCTACTTCTCCCAGTCCCTTGGCCCCCGTCTTGGTTCTTGCTCAGAGGAGCTGGGTCAGGCACTTTTGTTAGAACATGGAGGATCTGTCCTGTTGTTACTCCCTTTCCTCTGCCTCTCTACAAGAGACTCGGGGCTTGTGTAATAGGATTTTGATAGTGGAAGACTGTAAGGCTTAGCATCAGAAAGTCTTGAGTTTGAATCAATCAATCAATTAATCAATCTCTCTCTCTGCCTCTGTCTGTGTCTGTCTCTGTCTCTTTGTCTCTCTCTCTCTCTCTGTCGGTGATGGTGGTACTGGGGATTGGGTCCAAGGCTTCACAAATGCAGGACAAGTACTCTGTCACTGTAGTACTTTTTCCCAGCACTCACTTCTCTTACTTTCCAGGAGTTATTTTGCCTTGGGTTAAACGTTTTGAGTCTTGGTTTCCCTGTAGATGAAGTGGGTGTTGGAACACAGTTCTCCATAGGTCACTTGTGTTTTTGCATGGGAGCTGGGTCGGGTATTGGTTGCTTTTGAGGTCAAGGATGTCTGTCTGTATAAGAAGCTTTTGTAAAGTTGATGACCGTTACACAACATTTGGGTTCCTTAAACTCAGGAGTCCTCAGTGACCCAGAGCTCTCTGCGATGTCCTGTGAGAATCTGGGCTTGAGGAACAAGCACACGCCTTCTGGGAGCCAAGCCCTTGCCAGAACCTGGGATGAAACCCCATCATCTAGATCTTCTCCCACAAGGACCCGAACAACCATTGGGAAATGGGCCTCTGAATCAGCACCACTGGGGGTCTTTGGAACAAGGAACTGTAGAGTGCTGTCCACTACTAAAAAGCTGGGTTTGGGAAATGACACTGTGGCTTCCTCTTTGCAGTAGTGAACTGTTCTGTCTCTGACCCTAGAGTCTCATGCATTGTTTTGGTAGCTAGTTACCGTCCGTGTAGGCTGATACTTGCACGGTACTGTGAACAGTAATGCTCGGTCTTACCTTCATCAGCGAGGGCTCATCTGTGTCTTCTCACTAGACCTCAGGCTCTGGTCATTCTCTCTCACCTATTGTGATGTCTCCTTCCCTCGCCTCTGGGGCATGAACCTTGAGGAATTGTGTCTTGTGACTTTGTGCTGATCTCTGCTTTCGTTGACATTTCCACCATCTCTGTCTTTTATCACATGTGTGGTGCGGACCAAGATGAAACTGTAAAGGTAAGAAGGTCATGAGCAAAGCATTGACCTCAGAAGCCAGGTTAGCTGCTACCATCTCTGTCACTGTTGTCGTTGGAAGAGCTTGTTCCGGAGTTCCAAGCTATGCTTGCTTTTTCCTGAGCCCCTGCCCCTCACGCTAGTCTGTCACTTAGGGAGACCCCATTGGGTCCTTCAGCATACGCCCAGGAAGATTCAGAAATCACCAAAAACATACCTATTTTTGGTTTTGGGTTGGTGAGATGGCTCAGCAGGTTGGAGACATTTGTCTGACCTGAGTTTGATCCCTGGATCCTGCAAGGTGGAAGGAAGGAGAGGACGGAGTCCTGAAAGTCATCATCTGACCACCACATGTACCACACCTAATATTAGGAATGTGGGTCAGTGTGGAGTGTGTGCCTAGCCATCTGTAGCCTCACAAAAACAAGACAAAATTCTGAGTTTTTTTGGAACATGAAAAAGGAGAGGTAATGTATTTTTCCCCCTTTTGGTCAGTTTGGCACAGAGGGGTGTGGCTATGGAGTTCTCCCAGCCCGTTCCTACCCCGTGCCCTTTTCAGTTTGGCTGGCTCTGGGCAGTCTTCTTTGTTCTGTTCTGTAGTCTGTCCTTTTTCTCTCTGCACCTCAGGTTTTTACCTGACGATTTTTGAGTCACAGCAGATTGCTTATTTTTTTTTTTTTAAAGGCTATGTCAAAGTAGCCTTTAAATGGTTAATTTACAAGCTGGCTATTAAACTGAGTTTTACAGGCTTCTAGATCAGATGAGCTCAGTTCTGTCTGGCTAGGTCCGCCTTGCAATGGTTTTAATCAACAGTACAGAGATGAATACATCAGTCAGCAGCCCGATGCCTCACTGTCTCACGTAGGGATCCAGTGGTGGACAGCACCCGCATAGTTCCTTGTCTTAATGCCGCCCCGTCCCCCCTCCCCACAACCAGGATGATGATTCAGTTAGAGGCCCATATCCCAATCATCTTTCAGGTCCATGTGGGAGAAGATCTAGATGAGAGAGTTTCATCCTAGGTTTTGGCAAGACTTGGCTCCCAGAAGGCATTCCATAAATTGTTTTGCATGCTTGAGTGACTAAGAAAATATGAAAGTGCTTAGTTAACTGTAAAGGGTTAGTCACATGTGAGTTGCTACCCCGCCCCCCCTCCCTGGTCAGCCCCTTCTGCAAAATAGATGGATGCTCAGGTGCAGCAGAGGCGAGTTGGTGGAGGAGACCTGGGGGACGGAAAATGCCCACGGCACTCACCTTTCTCTCCCCTAGTAGTTCCGTGCTCCCTTGCCCTGAAAGGGTGTCAGGCTAGGCCGTGGAGCGATCTCTAAGGAGCAGGTGGTCCCAGCTCTTGCTTCCATGTATAACAAACCCAAAGGCCTTTCCAAGGAAGGACATCTTTCGTTTCTTCTACCTCATCTCATGGACTTACCACCCCTTGGACCCTTTTATCTGCCTAATTCTCCCTAGCACTTTTCTGTCTTCATCTGAGAGATTTTATCTGCCACCATTTTCATGTGTCCAAAGTGTCTTTTCTTCTAGAGCCATAGACCCCGTTCATGGTTCTTGGGTGCTTTCTGGAACCTTCTATCGAGTGGACTGGGATATATCTGGTAAGATAGGGTGAGGTCACTGTGTGTTTTTAGAGTCTCACTTTGGGACAGAGAAGCTACTAAGGAACCCCTTCCATGTGTGGACTTGTTTTGATGGCAAACATTTGAAAATCGTACATGTTAAACCATCCATTTAATGGATAGAGTTTATTATCAATAATGAAGAGGAAAGGTGCATCTCTGTGCATGTAACTTGGTAGTATTTGAAATGGAAGTGGCCATTAGCTTTTTATGGCTAATGAGTGATCATTTTATCTTAAGTAACACATTGTTGTTAAGTGTGTTTGTGTGTGCAGGTATGGGCTAGCACTCAGGCAGGAAGATCAGAGTACAGCTTCCAGAAGTCTGTTCATTGCTTCCGCTGTGGGTCCCAGGGATTGAAGTCAGGGTGCCAGGCTTCTGCAGCAAGTGCCAGGTCACCAGCCCCGTTCATGTTTTCAGTGCCTGGGAATCCTTGGTTTTGTGAGCAGAAAACTCTAGATACTGTTTCTCTCCCTATTTATGACGTGCGTGTTTCAGGAGAACAGACTTTGAAGTTTCAGGGTGGTGCCACCGTTGTAAACATTGTGGTTCCTTTGTTTATTTATTAGATTTCTCTGGAAGGGTGACAGTCAATCATTGTGAATTCTGTTTGAGAAACAAAATTGTTCCTCAAAGCGATGGAAATAAGTGGGCACCAGATGTGATTTTGAGATTTTCGATTCGGAAAAGCACCCAGGGTTGCAGCGCTTCATCTGAAGCAGAAGGCTGACGTCAGCAGCGCTCAGAACGCTAACAACCTCATCGCTGGCTGTGCTGTGGGGTGACATTCTGAACAGGTCACCACATACACTGAGAACTACTGAGTTGTTTAGGTGAATGTGTCTTGTTTAGGTTGCTGAACAGTACGTTGATTTATGGATGTGGAAAACTGTGGCAGGGTAATTTTTAGCGTCTACATTTCATTTTACCACAATCGTCAGGGAGTTTTGAGGCTGTGAGATTACAAGGCCACCTTCAGGCAATGGAGGGTTATGTAAGGAACCTTCTTTGCTTTCTTACATTCAAGCCCTGCTTTTCTAGATGACCCAGAATCTTGGTAAACCCCTCACCCATCTCCAGATTTGAAGTGCGTCTTGAAGTCCTCCTACATTGACATCACCCTGGTCCAGCCTCCATCCTACATTGATATAACCCTTGTCCAGCCTCCATCCTACAGTGACATCACCGTGTTCCAGCCTCCATCCTACATTGACATCACCCTGGTCCAGCCTCCATCCTACATTGATATAACTCCGGTCCACCCTCCATCCTACATTGACATTACCCTGGTCCAGCCTCCATCCTACATTGACATCATCCTGGTCCAGCCTCCATCCTACATTGATATCACCCTGGTCCACCCTCCATCCTACATTGACATCACCATGGTCCAGCCTCCATCCTCATTGCACCAAGGGTTCTGTCACCTGCCTCCCGATTCCCTCCTATGGTTCATACATCACCTGTGTCAGAATGCCTTTGCCCTAGAAGTGACCCTTTACATTCCTCAGAGTCACCTTGAGGCCTTATGCCCTTCTTCTCTCACTCCAGCAATTCCCCTGCTTCCCTGTTAGGTTAACCCTTGAACTGTTCTGTCATACTTTCTAGGACTTTTCCTTCCAAGCACCTATCATAACTAGATCAGATCACTCTTACATGTTCTGGTTATTATGTGGGAACTAAGCATTCTGTTGGGGTGGAGCCATAGATGGTATACACCCCAAGCAGGGGGTGGAGCCATTGATGGTGTACACCCCAGGCAGGGCCTTAAAATGCCCTGGAAGACTTGGTTTTCAATAACAGTGTGGTTCACACCTGCAATCCCTGAAAAATTATTAATACTGTCCCCTTTTGATAGTTACTAATTTGAAGTGACAGTATGTATGGTGATCCTTTTTAAAGCCCCAAAACCACTGAAATAAAGGCTTCCATTTTCACGCTTCTTGAGAAAGAGAGCTGAGTTGCAGATGATGTGGCTTCATTTCGCTCCTGATTGAAGATACATTCTGCTCTACACTCTGGCGCTGTATGTAGATGCCCAGGCTTTTAGCATTTTGAGGAAGGAAGAATATTCTCTATGCACCTGGGATTTTGAGATGTGATGGTGAGGGGCATTGGGCTGCTCCAGAACTGGAAAATAGACAGAAGGTAGTAAGGGAGACCCTTCTGCCGGTCAAAGGTAATGGACTTGTCAGAAGGGGTGGAGGCTGCTGCTGTGTGCACTTTGGGGAGATGTTCTCATTCCAAAGAGATCCGGTCTCCAGGTGGCCATTAGTAAGGGAGACTATGTGATTAGTAGGGCCACATGATTAATAGGGCCATTTGATTAGTGTGGGGGGGCACTGTGTGATTCGTGGGATCTCCTGATTAGGGAGGACATATGATTGGTGAGGGGCTCTGTGATTAGTGGGGACCTGTTACTAGTGGGGCCATATGATTGGAGAGGCAGTGATTGGTGAAGGCCATGTGGTGAGTGGACAGACTGTTGTGTGTTTAGTGGGACCATTTGATGAGTGTGGGTCATGTGATTGGTGCGGGTCATGTGATGGAGGTGATTAATGGTGCAGTGAGGAGACATAGGCTTCCCTTTTCTGCTCCCCTTTTTATACTCAAAGAAGATGGAGTGGACAGTGCCAGGGTGAGCTTGGTGAATTAGAAATAGTAAAAACCTCCAGGTGGCACGAGGCCCCGTTTCTAAGGCCTGCTCTCTGCGTGTCCCCCGAGACTCAGTTTCCTCTCTTTGAGTTGGTGTCGACACTGGCCTGCCTCAGGGAAGGCTCTGAAGAATGGAAGCGCAGCATGCTTTGCCAGACACTTTCAAATTGCTTGGTCCCTTCAGGGGAAAAGGGCTTTTTGTGACAGCGGTCTGAAGATAATTTTTATCAGATTCTGTAGCCTGAGGACTCAATAACAGCAAAAAGCCCTTCTAGGGCCAGGCTTCCACTCTGCCGTTGGACCAGCCCTTGAAGTGGTGGATTCCTCCGTGCTGGCGCGGCAGCAGGTCCAGGTACCCCGGGAATGTTCCCGCGAGAGGCCTGCACAGTCAGAAGGAGGTGCCAGAAAACAAAATGAACTGCTGAAGCCCTGGCAGGTGGGCTGTGCTTGCTAAGGGCAGGTGTGTACAGTGCTCATGTTCAGGTACCTCCGCAGGGTCAGGATGGAATGTGCACGTGACATGCCACATGCTTTTGACCTGTCAGGGTGCACATGAGGCTGGGATGAGAGGCTCCATGAAGTGTGGCCTGTTTGGTTTTTCTGGGTGTCAAGGTTGTACTGCCAGGGGTGAGCTGTGCTCGCTATGGGGAACAGAGCCACCCCAGCATTAGAATGTGGGTGATTCACAGACCTTCCGATGATTTGCCAGCTGGCTGGCTCAGCAGAGTCTTTGCAAGGCCTTGCTAATGGTTAAATAGCTACAGCAGGCTGAGTTTGGATTGGCTGAAGAACAAGGTGAACCGAGGTAATCATAATTACATGATTTTTTTTTTCAAGTTCTGGCATCTTGTATTCTCTGCCAACCAGAAATATTCCAGCAGAACCATGACAATGCTTCTCTGTGGAGCCTTCCAGATGGCACCTTCTCAGCCAGTGAGCAGAAGAGAGCTTTGGAAGCCCAGGGGTATCTTAGTTCCTCTCCTCAGTGTGACCCAGTGAACTCTTGTTCCCTGTCAGTCCTGGGTGCCAGGACAGGCCTGGTGTCTTTTAAAAGGCCTTACACAAGGCCTGGTGTGGTGGTACACACCTGCTATTCCAGCATTTGGGAAGCTGAGGTAGGAGGATTCTCAGTTTGAGGCCAGCCTCGGCAACATATTGAGGTATTTGTCCCCACTGAAAACAAACAAACAAAAAGCCACCAGGCCTCAAATCTCAAGGGAGGAGTGCGTCATTTTCCAGTAGTAAATGACCCCCTGAATAGAGCCCTTCAAATGTTTTCTCAGAGAACTCTGTCAGCTAAGTGGACCTTGTTCATATGGACAAAGGCACTCCCTCCTGTGGGAAGCATAGTACACAGTGTGCTACATGAACACACGTTTTCTAGCTGTGGCCCAGCCTGTCCAGTACCTGGCATCGAGACACCCTTCCCCGACTGAGGGACCGTCCCTCCTAAGCATTCAGTTCAGTGAGGTTTATAGAATGAATTTGTCTGGGGCTATGAGAGAGTTAGGTTGCATCTTCTCCTTTGGGAGTCCATGGTGAGGGGAGGGAAGACACATGAATACACTCACACAAGAAAGTGGTGTGTAAGCCTGAGGATGGAGCAGATGGGCGTGTTCAAGGCTGTGTTGTGTGGGTCGAAGGACCATTAAGGATTTGCTGAGCATGACATTGGCCATATTTCTCGATGGCCCAGTGGCCTGTAATAGCGGCAGGGCTTCTTTTGAGGGCTTCATCTTTTCCTCTCCTTCAGTCCCCTTGAGAACCTTTGCAGCCTGCCCTGGGGGTGCCCTACATGAAACTCTTCCACTGTTCCATAGACACTCTGAAGCGACCACTCTCTATTACTTTTCTTGCCCACCTTGATTGTAACTCACTGAAGGCAGGAACTGCTCCAGCCACATCAAATACAGTTAGTACAAATGGCAGACTTTCGGGCAGACTTAGGGTCAGGTAGTCAGAGCGTGTTTATACAGGTCATTGTGACAGACCATTCAACACCACCACTCTTTCGTACAGCAGAGTGTGATTTTTAAAGCACGGTGCTTTTTGTAGGGCGGGGGGATGGCTTAGTCAGTAAGTACTTGCTGTACAAACGTGAGGATGTGAGTCAAGTTCTTACTGCTAGCATTAAAGGCCCAGCATGTCAGCATGCCCCTGCTCTAAGAGATGGAGACAGAGGCATCCCTGGAGTTCAGTGGCCAGCCGTTTTAGCCAAATCATGAGCTCCAGGTTCAGTGAGAGAACTTGTCTCAGAAAATGGGCCGAGAGCGAAAGAGTAAGACAACCAACATCAACTCTGGTCTCTACATGCACACATGTACGTACACACATATGCACACACACACACACACACACACACACACACACCTTACTTCACATACACACACTCTTTTGGTTTTGTTTTAGAAAAGCACAAACTTGTGGTTGGCAGCCCATCATCATTCATTTGGTGTCCTTTCTTTCTTTCTTTCTTTCTTTCTTTCTTTCTTTCTTTCTTTCTT
>CABHPP010124159.1:22750-51409 GCA_902168425.1 Peromyscus attwateri
TTCTTATAATACAGACTTTTTCTTCTGTGATATTTTTTGAATGTTGGATAATTTTACTGCTCTGGGGATTTTCTTTCAACTTGATAATTATTTTGATAAATCTTTATCACTTAGATAGTGGCTTAGAGTTAATTCTTTTCTATTAAGTACATTTTAGAGTATAAACCTTTTGAGAAATCACCACATTTTATTAATGACTTGTGAGACTTAGTAGCAACTTACATTGGTGCTAGTGGAATGTGCTCTGGGTAGAAATTCTTCAGTCACATACCAAGGTGGAGATTAAGATGTGTGCAGCAGTCCATAATTTATTGTTCATCTGGGCCAGTGTGTGAAGGTAACAGAAGACTGGCAACGGTTTTTGTTTACTTTTCTCATGTAGCACTTATGATGTGGCAGGCACAAGCTTGCATATGCTAGCTTGGATTAATTCTCCAGATACCCCCATGAGGTACCAGCACTATTCTTCATGTGGGTATGGTGAGGGCCTGAGACATGGAAAAGTTGTTCATGGCCATGGTTTTATGCCCGCCAGTAACCCCTCTGAAACTGAAGGTTTCTGGTTATACAACATAGATTTTGAAATTGTTCAGAAACAGATTATAGTATTCTTTTGCCAGTGTATGCTCGGTGTTTCTTTTAAAGGTATGTGATTATTTAGCAATGTTTCTTTTTTACTTAACTGTGCTAAAATATACATAGCCGTGATGGTTGGTTTTGAACCCATTTGAAAACAGTATTGTCACATTTTCATCGCTAAGAGACATTCCAAACATTATCATAGCCAAAGCAAAGTGTAGCCAGTTAAGGATGAAGAACTTCACCACCAGTACCACATAAGAGAAATGTTAAAGTAATGTCTAGGTAATATCAGCCAACACATGCTCTCTGAAGTCTTGTTAGGATGGGGCCTTGTTTTTAAAATCTAAGGTTGCAGGCCACTGGAGGTGGGCAGTCCCGGGGATGCAGTGTGCCGTGCTGGGGATGCAGTGTGGAATTCTGGAGAGTAGGGTAACCAGTTGACAGTTTTATGCCTTGGGGTGGAGGTGATGCTCGCCTCCAGTTGATAGTTGACCTGGGAATGTGTGCATATGTTGCCAAATCTAACCATTTTCCAGGAGTAGCTAGAACCCCACACAGTTTTCACTTGAGAGTTTATCATCTTTAATACTCGAGAAGGAAGAAAATTCAAATTAGAGCAAACACCGTTGGACAGTGTTGGTGGGGGCCCTTGCAGAGAGAAGTAGGAGCCTTTGGAACTGTGCCATATCAAATCTGTGGGCTGTCTGTACGGTATCAAATGTGTTGGCACAGCGGTCATGCGCCTGCTTTCATTTGTCTTTTGAAGGTTTGGCTATACCCTCTGCATCTATGCCTTTCCAAGGCTGTTTGCAAGCTAATTTCTTTTTTTTTCCCCTGAAATTTCTAAGTAGTCTCTTCCACTGGATGGGAGGTCGGGGGCTTTGGATGAGTCTCTGTACAGCGAGTAGTCACTCGGTATGTTTCTTCTGTGCATCTGTGCTTTGGTGTTCAGAGTGGGGAACACACTGTTAGGGATCACATACAGCTTGAGTTAAGGGGTCATTATCTGGGCCTGTTCTAGATTACACAGAGATTCTTATAGCTGTGGTGTTTGTTGTAATGAGATTTGACCTGCCCGGGGAGCTGTAGATGCTTGGGCTAGTGTTCAGTCCTTAATATTGGCATCTAAATTCTAGGCATGTTGCCTGCAACTTCCAGCCTCAAAAAAATCTATGTCAATCTGTTCCTTTATAACCTAGTGCTGCTATTGCTTCCCCCTTGTTTTATATTTAATCATTCTCTGTGGCTCACAACGCCGGACCAGTCCAGAGATTGACTTTTTCTATTTCCAACCCCATCATTATTTTTATGTAAAAAGTATGTTTTTGAGTTACAGCAATTCCTGGAGATCAAGCTTGGACCCTGTAGGGAGAAGAGAGGTGTCATTTACAACAGAGTTCATACAGATGAATGTTCTGCTGCATGCTGTTTTCCACGGTGATCCAGGGGGTTTGTTTGCATTTACACCGAAAGAAAAATGACCATATTTGGGCCGACTCTAAGCCAACATGATATAGGCCCCAAATCTTTCTTGGAGGAAGGCGGGCGGGGAGCAAGGTGAATAGAAACATCTGGAAGAAATGGTTTGTTCTCCGTTTTCTTTGCATTTCATTTAGATTATCTGATGCGTGACGTTTGCTCTTATTCGTCTAGTTTCCCTGTGTTTTCTAGCCTCTTTCTTTTGGAAACCCTTTCTGACAGAGGGGAAGTTACAGAGAGAAGAAGAGCACTATGTTCTTCTATAGACCGCTCTTCTTCAGGTTCGTCCAGTCAGCTCGGAAAGGCGGGGCACACAGGACCGCACCTCCCGCTCCTGTCCCCTGCCTTCCCCGGGTCTGTGAGTCCTTCCTTCCTCATCTCTCTGGGCAGTCACTTTTCAGAGCTCTGAGACGTGGTCTTCGTCTTCAGCCCAGACTGGCCTGCACTCACTCTTGGGCACTGGCTGTAGAGTATGAGTCACCATACCCGGCCGTGGTTGTGACATTTTTTTTTTGAAGATTATAGAGTCAGTTGAGCACACAATGCCCTTTCTTTTCTCTTCTCAGAGGATGTTTTCTGTTCTCTACCGTCCTTCAATATTGGCTGAGCTTGTGTTCTGTTCTGTGGGAGAGGCAGGGTATGCCCACAAAGACCTGTAGTTAGTTCTCTCTCCTAGATTCCTACAAGATTCCTTGGTTAAATATTCTTTTTTTTTTTTTGGTTTTTCGAGACAGGGTTTCTCTGTGTAGCTTTGCTCCTTTCCTGGAACTCTCTCTGTAGTCCAGGCTGGCCTTGAACTCACAGAGATCCGCCTGCCTCTGCCTCCCGAGTGCTGGGATTAAAGGCGTGCGCCACCAACGCCCGGCTAAATATTCTTTATATGGTATTTATATGATGTTTATTCTTTCACCCGTAAATACACACACACACACACACACACACACACTCTCTCTCACTCACTACATTTGTATTCACTATATACAAATCTTGTGTTACGCTGTTCCCTAAACAATGTAACATAATGGATATTTCTGTACAATTTACATTTTCTAAGAATAATGCATAATCTAGAGATGATCTGAAGCATATAAGGGGATATGTATAGGTCATGTGCAAACAAGGTACCATTTTATGGAAGAGACCTAAGTATCTAAGGACTTTGGTGTTCTTGGGAACCCTGGAACCAATCCCATAAGGATGCTGAGGGACAGCTGTGCTTTGGGACTCCTGTGTGACAAATGGCCTACATTTGTGGGGAAAGCTGGTGAGTTATAAAATCCTGCTCTCATGCAGCTTACATTTTAGTGGGAGTAACAAATGAATAAGATAGTAAATATGTTAGATAGTGATAAATGATGAAAAAATCAAGTCAGGAAGGGGCGGAGGGAGGGAGGGGGGGGGGGGGGGAGAGAGAGAGAGAGAGAGAGAGAGAGAGAGAGAGAGAGAGAGAGAGAGACAGACAGACAGGGAGACAGAGTTCTTGATAAGAGGGCAGGGAAGGTCTTCTGTGAATTTGGTTATGGAGCAAGGGTCCCAGGGAAGTGGTATAAAGGCCGTGGCAGGAGAGCAGTCCTGGCAGGGGAAGCCGTTGGAGCAAAGGCTTGTTGAGAGGCATCCTGGTAGCTGGAGATGGGTAGAAACAGAAAGGTGCTGGTCCAGTATTGGCTGTAAGGGAGATGAGAAACCCTTGGAGAGTTTTGAACACAGAAGCTATTCGATCCGACTTGTGCCTGCCTCAGGAAGAACTCCTTTTGTTTAGTAGAGCAGAGCAGGTGAGGGGCAAGGTTAAAGGCAGAAGAGAGAAAAATTAAAGCAGGCTGGTCCAAACTGCACAGTGGCATGTCCTCTTGGCATATCAGAGGCACCCAGTGGTTGTCAGACTTAATCATCATCACCATCACCATTATTGTTATTCTTTTTGAGACAGGGTCTCACTCGTAGCCTTGGCTGGCCTGGAATTTGCTCTGTAGACCAGGCTGGTCTTGAACTCATAGAAATTCAACTGCTCCTGCCTCTGGAGTGCTGGGTCTAAAGGTGTGTAGCACTGTGCTTGCCTGAGGATTGAACCACGAATCTCATGCATGTCAGGCAAGCATGCTACTTGGAGCTCCTCCTGCTGCCCCGAAACAGATATGAGACTCACCTGGGCTCTTTGTAAGTGGCGTCACAGGAGTCTGGAATTCTCGGGCCTCACCTGTACTGTCGGTGTGAGAGTGGTCCTCGAAGCATCTGTTGATGAATACAGGAGTGAGTGGTTTTGGGATGAGTGAATAATTGGGTTGTGGAAAATCCTTTAGCGATACTTAGCTGTGAAGTGTTTTCAGTCTTTCTGCTTTATTTTTCACAAACACATTACTCAGCTTATGTATTTATCTGGTACAAAAGATATCACTAGGCTCAGCATTTTTTTTTTCAATTTGAGAGAAGTTACATATTTTATGGACCAAACACAAAACTCTGACATTCTCTTTTTCTGCCCCCCTAAATGCATGGTTTTCAGAAAGAATGAATAAATGCTACTAACAGGATTCATTGACAAAGAAGCTACTAAATGTTTCAATAGGAAATTGGACCCGGAGAGTAGGTCGTATGAAGCCATTAATGATAGATAACAGCAAGTACATAATCCTGGGCCCAGTGGACCAGCTCTGGCGTGCCCTTACATTACACCAGAGCTTCAAGACGGAGAAGGTTTGGCCCTCTGTCCGAATGCTGTTGGGGGCAAAGCTTCAAGGGACTTTTGGTTCTTTTGTGAATTAACTTCCACTTTGCCTGGATTGAATTGGGTCAATTAAGAAAAAACGAGTCCTGATTTAACTGGGTGACACTGAGGCCAGGTGCACACAGCCTTCGGGACCAGACTGGGTCTGAACCCCGTTCTGATGGGCAAGTCGTGTTACCTTGGGTTTCCTCCAGGGAAGGAACAGTTAGCACCTGCTTCCTAAGTTCTCCGAGGACACAGAGTTAACGCTCCGATGCACCACTGAGTCTGACTTAAACGCTCAACAATTAGCCTTTTCTCCTCCTCTTCCTGTGGTTATCATTGTTACCACCAGGATCACATTTCAGAGACTTCAAGTCTTTGTCTATCTTCTGAAATATAGTAGACTCTTAGTTACTGCTCTTTGGGGTAGCATGGGTCATGCCTGGAAATGTTCTCCTGCATCCTCGGCTCAAAAGTCGTTCAGTGTTTGGTATTGTTAATCCCGTGTTTATGGTCAGCAGTGCTGGAAGCAGCTTGCCATCCATGTACAACATCGCCTTTCTCTCCCGTCAAAAAGGGACTCCCCAACTTGCTTCAGGGACATGTGGTGAAAATTAATGAATAACTTAATGCTTGTGGCCCTAGTCCATTAAGTACTAATGAGCATCAGTTACTTCTCTGACAGTCTCTCCGAAGCAGGGGCGTTGATGAAAAGGACTTTTCTTTATGTAGTGTGGGGAAATTGTCTTTTAAAACATGTCCTGTTACTTTATGTGACCATCATTCCGCATATCTAAAATTTTATACCTCTCTTGCTAGAGAAAAAAAGAACTCTAATGGAGTAACTTCTCAGGGGGCTCTCTGTAAGAAAGTGCTACCTCTTCGCAATTAATTAGATTTGGGAGACCAGCATCTTGCATTTTTGGCATTGTCTTCTTGTAGCATTTGGGTCTGAAGCTGACAACAACCTTCTGAAATTTCTCAGCGCAGATTTATGAATGTCTTGGATGGTAGAGTCAGTCTTGGCAGCGTGTGTGTGTGTGTGTGTGTGTGTGTGTGTGTGTATATGTGTGTGTGTGTGTGTATACATGTTTGCTTGTATTGTTTGTGCTATAGAGGCAAGATTAGGATCTTCTACCACTAGAGTTTTTGTCTATAAAACAGAGATGTTAATTCCTATGATTTGGGAATAGATATTATTAAATACATAAATGTGATTTTATTTTTTTCAGTGTGATTCTATCTGGTAATATACATTTCATATGCAGCAAAAGAAGGAATTTCTTTGGGTCTAGTATCATAATGGGTTTTGCCCGAAGTCGAGTTATCTTAAATGACTGGTTTTCAGTGGACACCTTTTCTGACCATTGATGAAATCTGTTAGAGAATGTGAATGTGTGTGGGATATCCAAATAAGGGACTTTAGTAGGATGCTGTTTGGCACGGACACTGTACCACTGAAGGAGTACAGGGTGGGTCTGGATGGGTCTGGGTCCTGAGAGGACCGAGGGCTGGAACCCATGAGACCTCCTGCCTGGACTTCTCAAAGCAGTATTTGTTTAATCCCCAAACCCTTTGTTCCCATGATGACTAAATTACAATTCAACCTCTTGTATTGTAAACCTAAAGATTAGTTTACACTCTTGATTGATGCATAAAGAGAGTTTTATAATCTCTGGAACTGTGTCTTTTGAGGGGAAAAAAAAAACCCCAACAACTCAAAACTGTAATTTTGTGACAGGACGGAGGATGTTATTATAGGTTTGGTCTTAGGAGTCCCGTCTTTGATTGGCCTCTGTAATTAAATAACCGGCTCACCAGAGGGAGGGCGAGTAGGAATGATAATCTCACGGTGCTAATCTCTCCTGATTTCTTAGTGATCTTTGCAGTGGTGTCCGGCTGCTCCTCCAGGTGTCCGGTGTTTTGTGGAGCCAATAGAATTTGTTAAGGACATGAGCAGATTCTGTTCACGCAGATCCCCCAGGAAAGGACAATTTGAAGTTAGATAGCATTGGCACCCGCACTGAGACGCATTTATTCACCAGTTCTGATAGCGGGTCAAAGTAGTTTAACCTCTTACACAGCAGACTAAGGAGCTAACAGCTTCCCAGTCTATCACCACTGACCTCCTTCTGAAAAGGGAAGGGAAAAATAGCGAGCTAGGCTGGTGCTTATCTTTCAGGTATCGGAATTTAGACCCTTTTCAGGTCTTCTGGTTTTTAGTAGTTAGGTGAATCTCATCTACTCTGCCTCTTATTTCTTCATCACTGTTTTATAGTTTTGTGAAGTCCCATTTGTCACATTCCTCTTTGTAGACCCATTTCCTTCTACCCTGCCACGGGGTTTCGGAGCTTGCGAAAGCTTAGGCCACCCTCCCTCCCCGCAACCCCTTTTGTATTCTCTTTTGAGGAATCTTTCCTTGCTACTAGTCCCGGCCAACCTCATTTCTCAGCCAGAGCAACTCTCTTACCCAGCAGGTCTCTTGACTGTTTTCAAGGCTTGTCAGACCCAGCCATGTAAACCCACGGCCTGCTCCTTCATGAAAGCAGGCTCCTGTAGCTTTGGTTTTTCCAGTTTCCCCGATTTGCAGGAAGCCGTCCAAAGGGCCTCACACATGCATGGCTGTGCTGGTGGGGATGCAAGAGTGCAGTCACTATAGGCCTGTTTAAATGGGCTCTTGAAAAGTTGCACATAGAATTACCATAAGGACCAGCACTCCATGTGTGTATTCCCAAGAGAACTGGCAGGTGGTCAGATGGAATGTACAAATTTGTGTTCAGTGTCAGCTTTAAAATCAAAAGAGTGGAAAATGAAGGGGGAAAAATATCCATCAGTGACGAGTTTGGGTAAACAAATTGTGTATTTTCATATAATGCAATAAAAAGGAGAGTAATGGTGCATTCTACAACATGAATGTACTTGGAAAAAGTTATGCTAAATTATAGCAGCCATCTGCAAAGGGCCACATGTTGTGTGATTCATTTCTGTGAAGTGTCCAGATCAGGCAAACCCACAGCATATCAGGGTGCAGGGAGAGAGGAATGGGGGTCCTTTGGAGGGATTGGAAAATGTTTTATAGTTGGGGACAGTATGGAAAGATGTACGATATTATGAAGCTACTAAAAATCTGTGAGTTGGCCACTTAAAAATAGTCTAAGCCGGTGATTATGCTAGTCCCCGAGGGCTCCTGTAATGAAGTGCCTCCAGCTGTGTGGCAGGAACAACAGAAATCTGTTGTCTTACAGTTTGATAGGCAGGAAGACTGAGATGGAGGTGTGAGCGAGGGAGGTTGCTCTAGGGACTGAGGGGGCAATCTGCTCCAGGCCTCGCCCCTGCACCTGGGTGAGAACTCTCTGGCAGTCAGTGGCTTGGAGACCCTTCATCTTCATGTGACAGTCTCCCTGTGTGTGCCTGTCCAGATTCCCCTTCTCATTAGGACATAGTCATACTGGAGTCGTGTCCACCCTTGGTGACCTCCTTTTAGCTAATTATACCTGTAATAACTGTTTCCAAATATGCTGTGAAATCCTGGCTTTAGCATATGATATAGGGGGTATACCATTTAGTCTATAACAGTGACTATTATATTGTGTGATTTGCTTCAATTAAGAAAGAGGAGGAGGAGGAGGAGGAGGAGGGGGCTGGGGAGATGGCTCAGCAGTTAAGAGCACTTGTTGCTCTTGCAGAGGAACTGGGTTTGATTCCTAGCGTCTGTAACTCTAGTCCCAGGGGATCCAGCACCCTCTTCTGGCCTCCTGGGCACCAGGCATGCAAGCGGTGCACAGTCATACATGCAGGCAAAGCACCCACACACATACAGAGAAACAACAGCAGATATAAAGACAAAGAACAAAAATAAGAAGACATGAAGACATCCACAGAAAACAAACCCTCCATAGACTTCCAGCGTCTGAGAGGTTCAACCCCTTATCATGGTCTGACTCCATGGTGTCTGCGTGCCCGGTCCGTCTGCCTGGCAGCTGGTTCTGTCCACAGCCTGGTGCTCCTTTACGTCCGATGGAAGTTTCTTCACCCTGACATTGCAGCCCCAGTGTCATATTGCAGGAGAACCCCTGTGTGACCTCCCAGCACAGGGCCGCCTCTCTGTCACACACAGCACTGTTCGGTGACCTACCACTATGTGGCAAAGCACACCAAATACCACTGGTTAAATAGCCACCATTTTCCTACGCGTATGGATTTTGTGGGCCAGGAATTCAGACAGGGCACAGTTACGTGGCAGTTCTCTCCAGTGGCGTGGAACCTCCTGGGAAGATGCTCCAGTTGTCTGAGTTGGCATGATTTGAGGTGAGGCTCAGCCCTCCTGGCCCAGCTCCTTCATGTAGCTGAGATGTCCTCACAGCAGGTGACTTCAGGGTGTTCACACGCTCTCCCCCCCCCTCCCGGGGCGGGGGGCATTTAGAGTTCTAAGAACTGGAGTTCCAGACATAAAATAAGCAAGAAACTACATAGTCTCTTCTGTCCTTGCCTCAAAGTCACATAGCATCATTTCCACCACAGGCCGGCCAGGATGCACAAGGAATGGGCTCAGATCTCACTTCTCAGCGAACAAAGGGTAGAATGAGGCCACGTTTAATAGTTTAATAACTGCCCAGATACTCAGTTCTGTATTGTCAGAATGTTTGAGGTCCCCCACCCCCAATTCATATGTTGAAATCTATTCCCTGGCCCTATACTGTTAAGCCCTGGGGGCTTTTCTGAAGTGAGTAGGTCCTGGATGATGTGGGATGTCTGCTCCTATAAAGGAAGCCCGAGGCAGCCTCTTTGCACCATCCGAGAAGCAGCGAGCAGCTCCACTAGACTGCAGTCTGCAGGTGCTGCCGTCCTGGCTTTCCCAACCTCCAGACTGTGAGAAGAAACGTCTGTTGTGTTTTAGTTATCCCTCCCTGGTAATTTTGTTTAGCAGTCGCCTGAGCAGACAGGCGCTAATCAATCTGTGTTCCTTCACAGTGCCCCTTGGTAAACCACTCACTCCTTTGCATCATGATTTAATTGATTTCTGCTTTTCCAGTGAGACGGTAAGCTTATTTTCCCAACTGTTGGACTTTGAGCCTCTTAGTGGCTGGAACAGAGCAGGAGCTTGGTAAATTGATGGAAATTGAAAAAAAAAAAAAAAGTAGAACTAGAAAAGCCATAAGCATCACAGACCTGTACACCAGGCCGAGCCAGGAGGGACAGTATGTGTGACTGGTGGCTTGGTCGCACCGTCGTCCTGCTCTTGACCCTGCAGTCAGTCTGAGGCCGCCTTGTGAAGCTGCCAAGTCCCGTTGACACCTGCAATTAGACACAGCAACATAAGTAAAAGTGAGGCTGGATGTTTGCTGAATGCTTTCTACAAAAGCGAATAAACAGAATTAAAAATTTAAGGTTTAAATAGGCCATCGCTAATAGGGCTATGTGTGCTCATGGATTTCTGTGTTTATTGGGTGAAGGGAAGGTGGGATGCGGGACACTTTTTTATTTTTAACAGACTGCCTTCCTCAGAGCTTTATGGGGCTGATCATGTTTGTTTAACACTCCCTGTGGAGTTTAGTGTGAGAGTCTCTCATCTGCCTGGCTCCTCAGTTCTTTTAAGAATTCTAGGTGGAGGCAGAGACACATGTGACCATGCCAGACACTGTTCACTTACTGCCCTGCTTCTGCACAGCTGCCTGGGAGCTGTTTCAGACCTGTTAGATGAGTGCCACTTTCCTTTCTTGGCCTGTAAAATTCCAAGGCAGGTTTGCACAGGACCCCTTAAAATGCAGAGTCAGGTGGTTCTGTGATTAACAGTGCAGTTTCGTTTTTTCTCTTATACAGCGAAGACCCCCCACCCCCACCCCAAGGCAGTGCAGTATAGTGTCCAAAAACACAGTGGAATTGCATGGACCCACGTGTGAACTTTGACCCTATCACCTTTTATTGATGTAACCTTAGGCAAGTTAGTCCCCGTCCGTATGTCTTCCGTCACCCCCTCACAAAAACGAAAAGGGCTGATAGAGGTGTTAGGACTCAGTTCAGTCATGCCTATAAAGATCCGACTGCAGTTTGTCAGGTGGAGAATGTTTAATCAATATTAGTTATTAGTTATATAGATGCAGTTGCTTAGGGTCTACTTGGAATTTATATGGGAGAGTACTTGAATGGCTTTAAAGACTGATCTTATTCTGGCTTTGTTTCTCACTGGAAAGAAAACTTGCGTTGTTTTAGATCTGGAATATTAGTATAGTATTAGTGAGAAGATCATTCTCAGCTTGTCTTTGTCTAATCCTTGAGGATTTTGCTTTGAAAAGCTTCTATTAAAGAGTGAACATGGGCCAGGGAGATGATGACTCAATGGATACAGCACTTACTGCTTCACCGTAAGGACTAGAGTTCAAATCCTTAGCACCCATGTGAAAAGCTATAGGCATGGCCAGTGCCTATAATCCCAGCACTCAGGATGCAGAGGTGGGGCAATCAGTGAGCGCTGAGTTCAATTGAGAGACCCTGGCTCAATAAATAAAGTGCAGAGCAATCGAGGAAGACAGCCCATTTCAACTTTGGGCCTATGCATACGCATACACACACACACACACACACACACACACACACACACACACACACGAGCGCACATGCGCATGTAAACATACATATGCACGTGCACACCACTCACACATACACGTGCAAAAAAGAATATAAGCTGAAATGAGGGCTTTTGGAAACCCAATGTACTTTTCTACATCTTTTTTTCTTTCTTTCTTTTTTTTTTTTTGACAACTGTGGTAGATCACGCTGCCAGGTAGAATGTGAACTTGTTTGTTTTATAACATTGGATTTAAAGTTGGTGGCTCTTCCCCTTCAGGATCAGCTCTGAATGAGCCTGGTCGTCTCACAGGTGGTGGATGAGAGCCCCATGTCCTCTGTTCAGAAGAGCAGGGATGGCGGCAGATGCTGTGGCTTGTGCAGAAGTGAAGTTGGAGGAGGGAAGGTTTTATAACAGATGGTTTCTTGGATATCTGGGACCTGTCCAGTTCTAAGCTTTGAAAACGATGGGCCAGACCCCGAACTGGCACAGACACAGGCGGAGTTGCCAGAACAGGAAGTGAGGTCCCAGAGTGATGTCTTTGGGGCAGCTGCCGCTGCTCAGCTGGTGGGCTGGCAGTGTGCGTTGGCTTTGTGGGGTTTAGTGAGATGACTCTGTGTGTGTGTGTGTGTGTGTGTGTGTGTGTGTGTGTGTGTGTACAATAACAACAATGAGATGGGAAACCGGGCCTGGAATCTGAGAGGGTCGTGGCCATGTGGGAGTTGCTGGCAGACTTTGAAGGGGCGTCAGCTGCTTCGCCATGCAGGGCTTTTGCCACCTTTGGCACGGATGGGGAGGTGAGAATGTAGGAACCAAAGATACACGCATCCCACGCTCATCAGCCTGGAGTTGCGGCCTGTGTGGAGCACAGAGTGATGCTTCGTGGGAGGGCTTGGCTGTCCTCTTGACATTAGCCTCTAAAGACTAGGAGCCTATCCCAGACATTGCTAACATCCTCTAATACCCTTTTGGAATAGTTAAATCGTTCTTGGCTGGATTCTCGTACTTATCCTGCCTCTCATTAGCTGCATGTCCTTGGGCAAATTATTTAATCTCTCTGTGCCTGGCAAATTTTGTCTATAAAATGAAAACTCGGACTACAATGATGTTTTATGTCCAAATCTGACCACGTAAATTTGATGTTTTTATGTATTTTAGTATTTTCTTTTAAATGTGAGTTTCATGAATTTTATTTAAGACACATACCTTTCTTTTCTTCTTAATTTTATTTCTTAAAAATTTAGAGCTTTTCAATAACTAGTGTTAAGGCATTTGGGAATTAGAGTTTACTATCATGTTAAGGACCTACATTTTCTCGGTTGGTGTTTGTAAGCAGTCTTGTTCCTTTTGTTGTTGGGACAGTACTACTTGCTCTCACTCTTGGAGAGCTAAGGCCCAGAAAGCATGCCATGAACCACAGGAGCTTTTTACGGGCACTCAGAGGCCACCTGGTCAGCTATGATACTGGGAAGAGGAGGAGACTGAGGCCCCAGAATGTTTTCTAGTGAAATCGGACTTCTGAGTGCAGAAGGTGGGCTTCAAGCATCTTGACACCTCAGCCCCTTCAGAGCTCCTTTAGTGTGCTTTTCTCGTGATGTTTAGTGACATTTGGCAGAGTGACCTGACAAAGGTCTCTCAAACTGACTCTCCTGTGACAGTAGGAATGCAGTCTGGTCCTCACCCAAGTCCAGCAGCCCAGGGAGGGATGCTGTCTGGTCCTCACCCAAGTCCAGCAACCCAGGGAGGGATGCTGTCTGGTCCTTCCCCAAATCCAGCAGCATCAGGGAGGGATGCTCTTTGGTCCTTCCCCAAGTCCAGCAGCATCAAGGAGGGATGCTCTCTGGTCCTCACCCAGGTCCAGCAGCATCATTTTAAGGTAGAACTAATTTTGGAGCTCCAGGTTTCCTCTTGAGCAGGGCTTGGGGCTTAGGTATATTTTTAGAAACAGTAACCTCTTGTGTCCTCACCTGCAATTCCTTTTACCTGTGGTTTTAACTTGTGGGAGGGAAGCAGAGGTATGGGATGGGGAGAGAGGAGGATTCTGTGGAGTGTGAGAAAGCTGAGGGATTGGTGTTCATGCAGAGCTCAGAGGCTGTAGTGGATCTGTAGTGGCATCTGCACCAGCTAGGCCTTGCCCATCCACCCGGTGTCAGGAGATGGCTTTCTGGCCAAGTTCTGTGGAGTTGGAAAGCTTCAAAGAGGTTGATGTGCGTCCTGGGAACTGAGTTCTGCCTGCATCTCATTTCTCTCTTCTAATTCTTCACCTCACCGCAGCACCTACCACCCTGTGACCCAGGGCTCTGGTACCAGCCCTGTTCCATTGTTTCTCCTTCAGCCTTTTCTCCCCTACTGGACATTGTCTTTATGTTAAAACATGAACTTATTAAATATGCCTGAAATTCTAGCCCATCCAAGTGCCTTGGTTAACGATTATTGTCAGCTTGACTCCATCTAAAGTCTCACTTGAGGTCACTAAATGGCCTTATCAGTTTGTTCTGTGGGCCCAGCCCACTGTGGGCAGCGCCATCCCTAGGCAGGTGGTCCTGGTCTGCAGGAGAAAGCTAGGGAAGTATGGGCCCTGATGTCCATCATGATGGACCGTGACCTGGAAGTGTAAGATGAAATAAACCCCTTCCTCCCCAGGTTGCTTTTGGTCCGAGTGTTACGTCACAGCAACAGAAAGGAAACCGGAAATTGAAGAATCAGCACGTATATTTAATGAAGTCATTTTCTTTACCCAAAAACCACTGTTAGGAAGTCTCCCAAGAATCTAGAAATAACAATAAGCGAACACTGACAGTTTGTAAGAAGAAAGAAGGTAAGGAATGGATAGTGAAATTAGTGGAGAGACAGGCCAGTGCTAGCCACAAAGGAGGGGCAGCTTGTTAAGTGAGGGAGAGACTTACTGTGTGCTGTGTTCCACATCCACGTATCCAGGAACTGCGGATTTTATGTTAATATTTATTTTTATTTTATTTTTTATTTTTTAAGAGGGAAAATACTTTATTTTTTTCCCATATCTTATTGTTATTATTGTTATTAAGACATTTTTTATTCATTTTACATACCAACCACAGATCCCCCTCTCTTCCCTCCTGTCACCCCCCAATATTTATTTTTAATTTGCATCTATTCTGGGCACATACAGGAGTCTTTCCTGGTCACTGTTCCCTAACTATATGGAGTAACAGCTATTTTGTTAGTATTTACACTTCATTGAGTACTGTAAGTAACCTAGAGGTGATTTAAAATATGCCAGAGGATATGTATTGCTTGTATGCAAACCGTGGCACTTGATACAAAGGACTTGAACGTCCTTGGAGTTGACTGCTGGTGGGTACTGGAGGCAGGCCTTCATGACTACCACAGGACTATATAGTCTACTCTTTTGCCTGAGGTTTTCATGCTGATAACTTACTCAACAGGAGCCTTTCAAAAATTGGCAAGAAAGTTGTGGTGTGAGCCTGGTTTCCAGGTTCAAGGTACAAAAACTGTCCAGCGGTGATGTTATTATAGCAGATTACAAATGCCGAAGGATGAGAGTTTTGAGGGTAGCTAAGGATAGGAAGGGTGGTCCTTGGCTAGGTCTCCTGGGTACTAGACTGACAGATGTTTCTAGATCCACAGCAGCGCTGAGCAATAGTTTATGACTAATAATTTATCAGAATTTCTGCCAGGGTGACTCTGATGGGCCGGTAACTGTTATTTCTGTGTAAGCAGAGCTAACTCCAGGTCCGTGGCCACAGGCTGCTGGGTGTCAAGGTGGTGTCTGTGTGTGGTCAGAAAGGACAGGTGGAGGTAGGCTGTGGGAAAGCCAGAGCTCAGGCCTCATTCCCACACGCTTTTCCATTATCCTCCTGAACTTACACATTTAGTCAGAGGCAAGCTGGCAGGATTGAAAGACGATGGCATTCATCATCCAAATTTAAATTTGTTTCTCATTAACAGACATTCTGCCTGTAGCGCACCCTGAATTAATATGTTTTATAACTCTTGTAACTGTCTTATGGAGGGCATAATTAGTCATAAGTGTTTGGGTGTTGGAAATGTTAATTTGCTCAATGTAGGCATTGAAATGTTGTGTCATATCTTTATTTTTAACATCACTGAAAGCTCCAAGAGGATGAGTGGCCCTGACCTCTCTTGGCCTCTGGGGAGGCCTGCTGAACTGTCTCTGCATTGGCTGGCCTGGGTCATGTGCTCACTTCTGGTCCTATCAGTGATGGAAGGAAGCATCACTGTATAGAAACCTTTGCCCCTGGGATGTGAATCAGCTTCTGCCCTCAGGAAATGATGCGGTATGTGTGTGTGTGTGGGTGGGGGGGGGGGGAGGTGACAGGGCTGTGGCTGAGTTGAGGATGAGGAACCTGGGAGACTGACTAGTAAGACTGAAGGCTAAGGCAGAATTCTAATTCTGTCCTGAGGCCCTGAAGTTTTGAGCTCTGTCCCTTTTCGGCATCTGTGCTTACAAAACGCAGGTGGATCACACAAAACCCGGGGACCCTGTAAATCTCATTTCTGAGAGATCAAGCCACTGCTAAGCTGCTTCCTTAGAGTGAAGTGATTGCTCAGGCCATTGGTCGTTGTCTCTGAAAAGCTACAGATTAAATAGCTCTATGAGAAAAACATTTCCAGAAATCAGGAATGGATAAAGAGATGCAAGGGGTCATTTAGTCAGCTAGATGAAGGCTGAAAGTGATAATTGGCTGTGCTTAGGGAGGGTTAAAATTGGAAAGCAATGTGAAAACACAGTTTAAGCCACTTGGGGCGGGATGGGGAGGGGTGAGGGATCAAAGTAAACACTTGGTATTTGGTAGTTACCAGGACGCAATTTTAAATTTACACATCACCATCTAGCACTCTTTCTCCCAGTTTCTATTTACAACTTGTGATAGTTCATACCACAACCACCCTCAGAAGATATCTTAGGCTGGGCTGGACTGCATCCGTCAACCATTTTTTGTTGTTTGGCCAAAACTTTGATGTCTCTAGAAGCGACCAAAGGCTTTTATAGGGAAGATTGGCATGTTAGCAGATGATGAAGTAAGCAGTCTGGGACCCTGTCTTGTTATGAAGGAAGGGATTTTGGACCTCAGTGTTCTGCAAAGGCTACATTTGCATGATTAGAGAACACAGAATTATGGATAAAATCTTGGCAGCTGCTACAGTAGCCTAGTGATGTGGATTCTTGGTCATTCACAATGGCCTCTTCTTTTGCTTATGGAGACCATAATACAGGGGGTGGGCTTTACTTCCGTCACTCATGGCATAGTAAATATACCTTGAGATGCCTTAGGAGAGCAGAGCACAGGCACTATTGAGGGCCTGCTTCTCTGTGGGGGAGAGGGTGCTCATCAGAAATTGTAACGTTACTGTGAATTTTTCTCCAGACCCTTCCTATCGAGCTAGTCACTGGACCTTGCTCTAGTTCAGTATATTAGTTTGCCAGGGAAATGTCAAGTTCATATTCCTCCGCAAAGGGCATCGAACCACCTGCGCGACTCAAAACAAAGCGGATTTTGGATTTACTTCTGATTAGTTGTGATTGGACCCACCGTGCTGGGCCTGGGCACTCTACTGCAGTGTGTGTACTTGTGTGTGCCCCTGGAGGCCAGAGCGCAGTGTTGGGGTGGTCCTGTCGTTCTCCCGCTTACTGGAGATGGGGTCCCTCGCTGAACCCGAAGCTCACACTTTGACTAACTGGTCAGCAAGCTCCAGGGTCCTCTTGCCTCTTCATCCCCAGATCTAGGGTGACATGCATGTGCCAACGTGATCAGCTTCCACCTGGGTGCCGGGCATTCAACCTCAGGTCCTCATGCGCGAGCAGCAAACACATAGCTGACTGAACCTTCTCCTGAGCCCCAGGCACTGAACTTTTAATTCTTGGGTGTAGCACGAAACTTAGACAGTCTTATTAATAAAAACAAACCCAAGGCCAGTTCTTGGAGTGAACGCTGAAAGGTCAGAGAAACAAAACAAGCCACAGCTTCCTCACCTAGCAATTCCTCAGCTGATCCTGTTTCCTCAGACTGGAAGCTTCTGTGTCCTCATCCAGATGGATCTCAGCTGAACTTCTTCTCCAAAGCCTAAAAGCTTAACCAGGCTCTAGTTCCTGGTCCTCACGCCTTATATACCTTTCTGCTTTCTGCCATCACTTCCTGGGATTAAAGGCTCTTGTTACCACGCCTGGCTGTTTCCAGTGTGGCTTTGAACTCACAGAGATCTGGATGGATCTCTACCTCCCAAGTGATAGGATTAAAGGTGTGTGTGTGTGCCACCATTTTCTGGCCTCTATGTCTATCTAGTAGCTGTTCTGTTCTCTGATCCCAGATAAGTTTATTAAGGTGCACAATATTTTGGGGAACACAATATCACCACATTTGGGTCTCTTCTACTTTCCCATTCTTTAAGTGAATGCATACTGAGCTTGGTGATTGTCACAGTGCCAAGTGTAAAATAGTGAAAAACAACAAAACAAAAACATAATTCATGTCTGCTTGATGATCTCTATCTGACTGTCTGTCTTAGAGCTTGATAATAAATATGTAAATACTTCAGGGGGAAAAATCTCATAATTACAAATTGGAGTTATTGCTGTGAGGGAAAAATAGAACACAGTAGAGGGGCAGGGTGAGAAAGAGAAAGGGAGTTTCGATGGGAGAGAGGATGCTGCTGAAAACCTAAGGATGGAGAGGAGCTAGGAGATGAGGGGGCGGGGCAAGAGTACTTCCACATGGAACAGTGTCGCCATGGAGAGCTTGGTATAAGACGGTGAAGGCCAGAGAGTTGGAAGAGCTAGGTTTAGGGCCTTGAGTGGGGTGTGAGAAGGGACTGTGACTCTGGGCACGTCACAGTGGTCATTCCATGCTGTGTCTTGTCTGTTCCCTCAGTCCTGTGCTTGTAGAATGACTTGTCAGTTTTAGCCCTGTCCCTGCTAAGGAAGCTCCTGGCTGTTGGCTCTGTTTGAGGAGTTGTAAATGGACTTTACCTGAAAAACATTACAAGTGCTGAAAGATTAGTTTAAGCAAAAGAGTGAAATTGAAGGCCGCATCTTGTTCTTGTAAATCCTTTGATGTTTGGCCATTGTCTTGTGGTCCTTTCATTTTGCTCACTGGCAGCTACATGCAGCGCTCGCTCGAAAGTCAAGCCCTCACCTCCAGCTTGTCTTTGTGAAGCTTGGCGCTGGCTTCCTGCTCCTTCTCTTCCTCCTGGGACAGGAAAGAAAGCTCACCCAGTTTATTCTTCACTTTCCAGGGACGGGATCCTGGTGTATTTAGTGATAGGTGGTGGTTACTCCCCAGTCTGGAATCAATATCCTGGGGAAATCATTAGGTCCACCCACACTCCATCTGGGACAGGGGCCTGTGTGACCTAGTGAGACGGTTCTCTGCCCGCATGCTCTCAACTGAGACCACGCAAGCGCAGAATCCACTACAGTGTAGCCACTCGCCACCCTCCAGAGGCCCAAGCCAGGGCATGGGGCTAGGTCCGCTCAGAGGAAGGGAGTGTCTTCTGCCTGTTAGGAAACACTCCAGCCACCCGGCCTGGGGAGTTCAAGATAGCCCTGTGTGGGAGACGACCCCACTCAGTAAGCTCTGTGGACCCCTCTGCCCAAGAAGGCACTTTTCTTATGTGGTGGAGTTGGGGCTGGAAAACAGCTCGTCTCCTGTGACAGGGACATCCCTGAGGATAGTGGAGACTCAGATCATAGAACAGAGTACAGAGTAGCCAGGACTGGAGGGTAGCTGTGCCTTCCTAGCAGGTACCACGAGACTACATCTGTCACCATCTCTTAGCCAGCAGTAGAAATGACTGTTTCTTTAAGAGAATGACTTCAAGGGATGGTGCCCTATACATATTCAGTAACTTCAGTATGTATAGGGCCATGGGTTTGATACCCAGTACTGCCCCTCCCCGCAGATCAGAGAGAGAGGGTGACTTCAAAGATAGATTCCTCATGTCAAATTAGATCCTGCCGATTATAGCAGTATCCAGGGAGCTTGGCAAACATGCCCTTCCCCAGGGGTTGGGGCCACACACCAGGCATGTTCACCTATGGGTGTTTTTAAGAGCTAATTAATTTGTGCTAACCTTGAACTCCTTGCCTAAAGCAGGTCCCATGCCTCTGCCTGGGAAGCCATGTCTGTGTCACCATACCAGGCAGCCTTGGGGGAGACAGTATTGAAAAGAGCAAGGAGGCTTGGGGGGCCTACCTGCCTTGTTGGTCTCTGCTCCTCCCCGATCTGACTTCACGGTGGTGGGGGTCCCCAGGCGAGCTGTTAGCTTAACAAGGACACACAGTGAGGGGCTGCCGCTGACACCTTACCATTTGTCGACAGTCATCCCAAATTAACCAGGCTGTTCTTTGCTCACCAGCTCGAATGTGCTTCTTGGGTTTAGTTCATTCAGTCCACCGATACGTGCTAAGCACTGAGTGGCCCAGTAATTGGTGGTGGCTGTACGATGGCCTCTGTCAACCTGGCTCATGATGAAAGCCCTACTTTTGTAACTAAATTTGAACCCCAGTAAGAGGGAAGCTGGTTCAGCTGCTGTCAGATCTTAATGTTTTTCCGACTGGGAGGACTGCAGTGGCCTCAGCTGGAGACAGCGCCGTCCGAGCCTGAGGCCCTTCCTTTCTGCAGCGGGGCTGAGGAGTGCAGATCACATTAGCCTGCTCGCGCTGGAGGAGGCCCCCCTGCTCTGCACACCAAGAAGGCACAGCACTAGGTAGCAGTACCACCTGGCTCACTGTGAGCTTCCTTTGTACTCTCAGGCCTTAGCCACTCTGGCCCATCCCTTCCAAGCTCATCCCTGGCTGTCCCTTACTCCCCAGTCTGGGTTTGGGGGGCTGATGGTTCTTCTGCCCTTTGAGGGCAAGGGATAAATAAATTCTGCCTTAACCATCTATGGAAGAAGGATTTAGGGCACTAGTCCCCTACTGTGAGAAGTGATGTTGATAATGGTGAAGAAGTTGCCGGAAGCATCCTTTTAACACCCCCATGACCACGCTCAGTCTGTAGAGTAGACTGACCCAGGCCCTGAGACCACAGAGGAGTGGAGGCAGCATACACCGGTGTCTTCTTTCCTTGGCCGCCACTCTTGTCTCCAGGCACAAGACACCACTGACTGTCCACTTCTGTTCCTTAGCAATGGATTTCTACAAACACCCATGTTGGGTGATTGTGTCTACCCCGAAGGACCAGTGGAAAGGGTCTCACACACACCACGTCTTAGTTTGCCTTCACTGCTGAGCAGAGCCTGCCCTCTGCCCTGGCCCCTGCCCCACCTCTCTCAGCTTCGGTCTGGATTGGTCTTCTCCACTGTGGCTTTAAGTGGGGTGACAGGGATGCTTTAAATAGTCCCGCTCCCTGCACCTTCCCCAGGACCTCCCGCTTTACCTGGTTATCTGTGGGGCTTGGGCAGCGGGATTTCTTAGTAAACGATTTCTTTATTTTTAGTTGAATTTAATGTGGCCCCTGGGTTGAAAATCTTCCTCTCGTGTTAATTGTTGCTGTTTACTTTTTCCCCCTTCCCATTCTTGTGGCCAGTCTTTAGACCACCTTGAATTCACCCTGACTTGCTGTATAAACCCTCCAACATTTCAGAGTGATAGAGAGCATTCTTAGAAACAGAAAACACACAGTTTACTGATGCCTGGATTTTTCTCCCTGGAGGAGGAAAGAAAACAATTTAGATGCAGGAATGGGAGAAGGAAAAGAAATGAACATGGTTTTGATGGTGTTAAAGTTTTGGTCTTAGTGGGAATAGTCCTCCAACAACTAAACCAGAAAACACCGCTCTGGACAGACCCCATAAGGGCACATCCTGGATGTGGACTATGGTTCAAAGTCATGGACCCGAATGGCCAGTTTCTACTGTAACAGCCTGGAGTGTTACATGCTCTCCTTTTGGAGAGAGGCACGTTAAAAGAGGCTGAAAATTTCTGTAGACCCCATTGGGGCCAGGACACCTGGGCATCATACGCCTGTTGTCACCAGCCAGTGTTGGGACCTCAAAGACTGGACCTTTGGTGAGTTCCTTGGGGAGAGAGAATGAGTTGGACAGAGTGGGCCTGTTGGAACTGTGGGGCACAAGAAGACTCCATGTGACCCGTCTCAGAGTGGACTTATTCTGCCTACAGTTGCTGTAACAGGAGGGGGCAACCTCGATGGAACCCAGGGTCTCTGGATGCCCCGGACCCACGTTAGCAGCCGGGGCAGTAACACCAGTGTGTAGGGAGAAGTTCAGTTTGTTTTCAAAACTTAGATCCAAGGAATTAATGGAAAAAAGGAGTCCCTGTCACAGGTATTTGGTGGCTGTAGGGGCATATAGGTTCTTGTCACAGGTAGCCTTGGTGGGGTATGTGAGTTCCTGTCACAGGTATCCTTGGGGAGTGCATAGATTGGTGTCACAGGTATTCTTGGTGTGTGTGTGGGGGTGTGTACGTCTGTACCACAGTCTAGAATCCTGTGAATTCAAACAGACTTTTGGTTCATTCACACTCTAGCAGTGTGTCTCGCATGTTACACTATAATGAATCTGGTTCCAAAGCTAAAAGTGTTTTTTTGTGAAATCCTGTGGGAAAAAGTGTCAATTTATGGATAGGTGTGGTGTATATAGATTTCATGTAGAGCATCACAAATGGCTTCCTTTTTTAAAATCTTGTATTTTAATTACAGACGGAAAGTATCTAAGGAAAGTTAGACTAAACGCGCACACACACACACACACACACACACACACACACACACCCTGACAATTGCAAATAAATGATAAAAGCTGCATACGGGAAAGGGGAAATAATTATTCCAACTGCATTAGACTATCAAACCTAGTGCAGATGAATATGGTACCTGTATGGGAGCTTCCCAGAAACCAAGGCAAAAAGAGAAACATGGTGGGTGATAGATTTCTTTCTCCTTCCTCTTCCCCTTCCTTCCTCCTCCATCTCTTCTCCTCCTTGTCCTCCTCTTCCCTTTTTTTGAAGTACGGGGACTGGGAAGTGATCCTAGTTCCTCAGTCATGCTGGGCGAGTAATCTAACCTCAGCCATATTTTTACTTCAAAAACAGTAAAGATGACCCAGAACCTTGCTATGTCCCTCAGGCTGGCCTTGGATTTATTCTGTAGCCCAGGCTGCTTTTGAACTTTGCATCCATCCATCCATCCATCCATCCATCCATCCATCCATCCTTCCATCCATCCATCCATCCTCTCAACCTTCCAATTAGCTGAGATGAGAGACCTGTACCACCAAGCCTGACTAGAAAGCTTTAAAAAAAAAAAAAAAAAAAAAGACAAATGATGTCATTAGGTGAGAAACTCTGTTGTTCCGGTCTGAGATTTTATAGTCTGTCACCGTGTGTCCCCATCTTGGCTACCTTTACCAGACGTCTGGAGGCATCACATTTTGTGACAGCTTCCCACCTGCACGGTTGGTTTGACATGGGAGTCTTGAGGGCACCCTAGCCTGGCCTCGCGTCTGGCCCCTCACGGAGCTTAGTTCTCTTCTCTTAGTTTGCCGACTCAGTTGCAGGGCTGCAAGGAGGTGGAGAGCTCCAGTGAGGGCCGCTGGGAGCTGCCCGCACCAGTATGGACGATGCTCAGGAAATGGCTGCTCAGAAGCGACTGATGGGTCTTGCAGTGAAGCAGGGGCCCAGCCTTCCTACCTCAGGGAGCTGAGTGGGGGTGTGGGGGTGGAAGGCCTTTGCTCCAGCAGCCTCCCTTGCCTCTCTACCGAGTCCTGTGTCCTCTGTCTTCTTCCAAATCACAGTCGCCTGACAATTATTCAGAAATGCCTTGGAAAGATGAAAATGTATTTTTAATACTGGAATGAGAACACAGTAAAGCTTTAAGCTTCAAATTGGATTGCTTTACCAAGCTGGAGTTCTCTTTTTCTTCTTTTAAAAATACAAAATTGAAGGAATTAGAAAGACTCTGAGGCTGGGACCGTAGCCCAGTTGGTAGTATGCTTGCCTCGTCTGCAGGAGCCGTGAGTTCTAACTGCAGCGTAGCATTATTAAGACAGTGTGGTGCATGCGCACCTTCCACTCTGGCAGTTGGGAGATGGTAGCAAGAGGATCAAGAGTTCAAGGCCAGCCTTGGCTACGTGACACAGGTCCTGTCTTGAAAACAATGAAAAGAGCACCTGCACCCCAAAAGGCAGGGGATGTGTGTTCAGTACACGGTTTCTTCCCTTTCCCTTACTCTGGAGTTTGTAGTTGGAAAACCTTTTAGTAGGTAAAAAAATTTTTTTCCCACTTTTATGTTATCGAAATATATCATGCTCTGTCTAAATCTCTTACGTAAGCACTACCCCAGCTCATTCCAGTCTGTATTTTCATAGATGGAACCACAGACTGCATATAGTATTAAAATTACTTTAATTGTGCTTTGATTAAAAGCACTTTGATGGTGCTTTGGGACTCATTCTCATGAACGGGTCCAGACAGGGCTAGCCGTCTGATAAGAGGGTCTGGCGCTGACTCATCTCAGTTCCTGGGTTCAGAGCAACATGGCGGCAGAGATGTGGTAAGTAGCTCTGTCGTCTTGTTAAAGAAGGGTTAGGACAGCATTCTGTGTGTGAGTCTGCCCAGCACTACAGATCATTCGTTTTTCTAGAGCACAGCCTTGAGGAAGCCCAGGAACTCATTAAAACTGCCCTGTGCTGTGGTTTGGTACCAGGATGAGACGTAGCCAAAGCCTCGGGGATTGGGGCTGGGAAAGTTCCCAGTAGCCGACTCTCAGCCTCTCGGAGTGACATTCCATCATGGCTTTTCCCAAAAAGAACAAGGCCCCAGTGCAAGGCTGGGTGATGAAATGACTAATGATATCCTTCCATCCCCCCCCTACACTTTTTAAAAATCCTGGGATTAAAGGTAACTTTTTTTTTTTCTTTTTTCCCTTAATGTGCTAGTTGGGATTGGGCTTCCCGAGAGTGTGCATGGTTAGGAAGGGAGAGGGGCTGTGTGGCTGGCTTTACCATGCTCTGTGGCCCGGAGCCCATTGCCCATTGCAGAGCAATTAGCGGGTTGAAGGGGAGGTGCGTGAGTGGGGATGAGGTAGGAAATGAGCAGCAGGCCGCGCGGGCACACCCGGGAAGAAGAGTCCTACCGTGGCCTGGCAGCCCACCTCATTACACTGCCCAGCATGGTTCATGTTGCATGATCCAGAAGAGTTATTCTTGGGGTCGAGATAGCAGAAGATAGAAATGCAGTGGTGTGGCTCAAAGCTTGCCTTTTGTTTCTGTTCCTTACCCTGGTGTGAGGGGGCTAGCTAATGATCGTTTTGGGTTTCAGATGTCTTGACAACAAACTGGACTTGGTAGCAGAATTACTTCCTTTTAAAATAATTAAAAAAAAAATACGTATGGGTGTTTTGCCTGCATGTATGTCTGTGCTGACAGACATATCAGATTCCCACAGTTGTAAACTGTTGTGAGCTGCCATGCGGGGAATCACGCTCTGGAAGAATAGCCAGTGCTCTTAACCACTGAGCCACCTCTCCAACCCTTCGGAATTGCTCCTTCCCTTGAGCTTCCGAAATGCGGTTTTTCTAAAAGGTCCAGGGTACAGCTCCTCCAGCCACACCATGGGAGTCTGCGATGTTGATGATACGGCACTGAGGAGTGGCTTCAGCAAGCCACATACATTCGTTCCTGGGATTGGGAACGCTGTGCCTGGCAGGGTGCAGTCCAAAGGAACTGGAAGGTAGCGTGAAGGACAGACACTCTTGTTCTGGTGTAGGTGACAACCAGTAGTTTATGCATGGCATCCCGTTGTTACTACCATGATGCAAATGAGACCATGAGACTGTCGAGAATCCGTGGGTTCTGGGGTGCAGAAGGAGGAAAGAAACCAAAGGGGAAATAATATGTGTGTGTGTGGGGGGGAGGCGGCAGAGACTATGATGAGGCAGGTCCAGTCTGTAAACATAGTGAACTTCCTCCCCGGAAATGACCAGGTCAGTTACTCTCCGGCAAGCCTCCCCACCTTCTGTGATGTCCGGTCACCCGGCGCATTGCCATGTGGCGCCTGTTGGTTCCTTCGGAACCAGAGCGGCCAGGTGGAACTATAGCAGTGCCTTTCTCTTACACCCAGGACCGCTGTCGTTTAAGGGCCCCCCAGTTTGTGGAGATTGCCTTCCTAATCTGTACAAGTAGGTTAGCAGGGGAAGGTGTTTGGATTTTCGTGGGGAGAAATAGAAAAAAAATAAAGGATGTGGCTTTGGAAATGGGGCACTCAAGTGGCCATACTCTGGAACTTCATCTGGGTAAGACTGGGCTAATGTGAGCATTCTGGGTAGCAGGCATCAATGGAGGCCAAGGAGAGGAGAGTTACACGAATAGGACTTTGTCAAAAAAGAAACTTTTGACATGGCCAAATGTTTCTAGTTTTCCCCAAAATGGGGAAGAAGAGTTTGTCTCATTATCTTGTATACCATAGTCGCAGTCCCTTACCCTGCCAACGATGACGTCAGACATGCTGTAGGTCAAGGGGCACTTGTAGGTTAGCCTTAAATGTGTACCATTAATCACAGCATAAAGTAGTACATTTCTTTTGAAAAACATTTAGGAGCTACCTCAAACCATTTACAAAACATGCCCACAAAAACACATTTGTGAATATAATTAGAAACATTATTCATAACAGCAAAAAACGTGGACGTAATCCAAATACCCATCACTCGGTGAATGGGTAACATAGGGTGGCCTATCCACACAATGGAATACTACTCAGCAGCAGAAAGAAATAGAACCATAAATGTATACAACAGCATGCATGGAAATTTGGAAGCATCGTGCAGATTCATTTAGGTGATATTCTAGTGTAGACAAAACTAGTCCGTGGTTATACAAAGCAGACGGGTAAAATGTCTAGGGTTCAGCATGTAGGATTAACAAGGTAACTCTGAACAGTGATCATGTTCCGGTCTTGATTGTAGAGATGTTTGAATGGGTATATAAACTTGTCAAAACACTTAACTGTATATGCAACGTGAGTGGATTTTAAGGCAGTTTTACATTAAAGTTTTTTTTTTTTTTTTAAGATTCATGTTTAAATGTAAGACATCTGTGTCATTCCTGATAAATTTTATTATCAGTTAGGGCTTTTTTTCCCTATACATAGGAATAAGTTCAAGTTTCAAAAAATGTAAGTGTCGTTTTAGATTATAGTCTGTGTAAAATTGGGAATTATTCATCTGCTCAGACTATTATTCCATTTTAATTCTTTCTAAACAGCCTTCTGGATTCTATTATTTTCATAGGGCTTTGGAGACAGCTTAAAGTGCATGTTTTCCCAGGATTTTCCTGTACCTCTTTGGCAAGCTTCATACTTACATTGTTTCAAAAGTATAAATAACAGCAGAAGAGAGTTCTTTTTGGCCTACTCTTTTGTCCTTTCCTGTTGTCCTGCCTCTTTTATGTTAAATCACCCTGCAGTTCCTGTCCCTTCTGCCTTTGAACTTAGAACATGAGCTCCCTGTCCTGTGCCTGATGAGGAGAAAACATACCGTGCCTGCTGGAAGCTGGGTAGGACAGAATGCTGGCTTCTGAGAGGCCCTGAGCGAGGGCAGGAAAGTGGGGAAGGGAATTGGTACTTGATACACACTTGGGGATTGGAAATCAGTTGGTGTCACCCATCTGTGACTCGAGTGGTGCCACCACCTCCTCCTGGGGGCCTGTGGAGTGCTTATTTGGAAAGTCAGCTGCTGGAGGAACTTGTGGTCTAAAAACCTCAAAATCTCATACCAATCTCTTGTTATGACAAACCTAAATGAAAGGAAATTGTGTTTCTGAAGATACCAGTCTCTTGAATGTTTAGGACAAGGTATGCATTAAAGTAGGTTATTGAGTTTTGGAGGGCAGGGGTTTGATGTCTGGTAGTGTGTTGGAGTCTAGGGCTGGGTTCAATTACATGGCCAACTATTGGTGGCCTGGACCTGTCCTTTCCTGAAAAAAAAAAAAAAAAAAAAAAAAACAGACCAGAACACAGGCACTTCTTTCTCAGCTTCTTCAAGATCACCTTCAGCCTCTCCCAGACACAGCACTATGGGGGCATCGTGTAGGTCAGGAGGCTTGGAGTGCCCCTCATCATGACCCTGATCAACTCTGTGACTTCAGGCAGGCAGCTCGTTTTGTGAGTTTGGTAATCTCAGCTCCAAGATGAGAATGCCATTTCATAGGTTGAACCTTGTCAATATCGATGGGGTTTTCAGTCACCTGAGAGACCAGCCTCCGGGTGTGTCTGTGAGGGATTTTCTGGGTTAGGTTACCAAGGTGGGAAGACCCACCGAAACAGCAGATAAAAAGGAGATCTCGAGCTGAGAACTAGCAGTCCTCACTTTATGCTTCCTGACTGCAGATGCAGCATGGCCAGCTACCTCACGATGCTGCCACCCATGCCTCCCTGATAGAACGGACTGCACCCTGGATCTGTGAGCCAAAATAAGGCCTCGCTTCCTTAAGTTGGTTTTGTCAGGGTATTTGTCACAGCCCGAAGGCAAGGAATGAATACATGGGGATTTCCAGAAAATTAGATGAGATGAAATGAGTGAGCGTGGTAGGCCTTTCTAAACCCTTCTCTGTTGGGAAGCTGGCGCCGGATCAGCTTGCTGTAGAGCTGAATGCCCAGTAACGCCTTGTAACATCTGGTAACGCCCTGTTCATTTTGCAGACCCAGGGAATGAGGGGAGAGCGAGGCCAGAAGAGTGTGCGACCGCAGGTGCTGTTTTGTTAGCAGCATGGTATTTTTGAGGTGGGGACAGTGCCCCTTCATTTCCTGGTTTGTTGTGCTCTTCAGTTTCTTAATACACAGTGATGTGACTAGAATCACAGACCGTGGCTGCCAGGCTCAGAGTAAATCTGCTCACTGGAGGCTCATTACCTGTGATTGCAGACCCAGGGAGGAGATGGGACTGTGGAAATGGAGCTTGATGCGCTATAGAAATAACTCGGCCGGTTGGTCCAAAAGGGTGGGGGGTGGGGGGTACCTTCCACAGTGACATCCCCTCCACACACTGCCAGCCTGATTGCAGCACCACATGGAAAAGTCACTGTCTTTTGTTCTGCTCTGCAGTTTTGTCAGAAAGTGAAACAAACAAGCAAACAAACGAAACCCCATACTCAGCAGGAGGTAATGAAAATCTGGAGATCATGATAAGTGTTTTTAAAAAGCTTAATTATATTATTGGTGTTCCTGTTTTGGACTTACTTCTGGTATTCTATATGTGGCTGGCAGCCTGGTCCCTGGTTGTAGATTTAGGCAATGGGAGAAAGGAAGCAATTATCCAGCTAATGCCAAAAAAAAAAAAAAAAAAAAAAAAAAAAA
>CABHPP010124159.1:58099-69183 GCA_902168425.1 Peromyscus attwateri
CACTATTCTGCCTCTGCTTCCCAGATGCTGAGGTGACAGGTATGTTTGCCACCATGGCTGGAAATGTGAAAGCATATTCTGTATTCTGTACACAAATCACTAGTGAAAGAACAATGTTGTTAAAATCTCACAAAGCAGACACCGTCCTGGCCAACCATCACATACTATGGATATGCCAATTCTCTTAAAGGTTGATGGAAACTTTTACTCCGGGTTTGGCAGGTAACACAAACCTACAGAGAATGTCATAATTATTTTCCAGTTTTTAAATGTCTGCCCTTTACACTATCGATGGAACTCTGAGTTGACTGAACACATGTCTGCAGCCTTTGCCTTCCAGATAGGCCTGAACCTGCAAGATAGCTAGGAGGAGAGGAGTCCTTGAAGAGCTTAGTAGGGAGAGACCGCTGTGTGGGAAAGCCTTCATGCTGAAGGACCGGGTGTGATACACTGTTCTCGTCTGCCTTGCTATCTTACTGGTTTTAGTGTAGAAACTAATGAGTGTTATTTTTTAAAAGTGGTTAAAAGATAATCAAACTTAGCGGAAGATGGAGCCCTGGCCTTTGTTAAGCATTCATCTGTTTGGCTTACTTCCTGTCAGTTCTCCGAAAACAGAACCGTGAGTCCTTTCTGTTCGGCCAACCCAGTTGGTGCCAACCCAGTTCATCTGACATCTCAAGTCCAGGGCTGGAGGTCTGTGTATGAACACAGCAGCTTTGTCTTGGAGGCCGGGAACTGTTTCTCTTTTGTAGTGGTGTTTGTGTTGGTTCTTCAGAAGGAGGGAGGAGGTGAGGTGGGAAGGAGAGAGGGGTTGAGAGGATGCTGGTGGAGGCCAGGGTGAAGTTGGGGGATGGCACGGCCAGCTTGGGGCCTCAGGGAAGAGGGAGGGCTGTGGATACCCAGCTGCTGCTGACCGGGAGTGGTGGGTGGCAGGTCCTCTACTTCAGTGCCTCACTTGTCCTTATTTCCTTGACATCAGTAGTGACCTCAGGGCTGTGGAGATGTTAAAGAGCACAGGATCTGTTCAGTGTTTTGGGGGGCACCCTCAAGTGAGAAGCAGCCATTGCCTTCTCCCTGAAGCATTCAGCTGGCCTATGGGTGGGCAGTGTGCATCTTCAGAAGGCATTACCCTTGGCCCAGCAGAGAGGATTCCTGAGTTGAGCTGAGCAGGAGACGAGCATGTGGGTCTGGCAGGAAGGCAGGCCGACACTGTCTACCCAGTGGAGTTGTGCTGGAGTCGTTTTGCTCTTTCTTCTGTGGTCAAATGCTCCGAGTTCAAGGGTGAAAACTGGAAAGAGCATCCAGCTGTGCGGGCAGGAGCGTATTCTGTTCTTTCTTTGGTAGAAATAACCACAGACTGCTCATCTCATAGCTGTAGCTCATCAGTCTTCTTTGCTCCACATTATGCTCAGAGAACTTTCCAAATAGAGGAATCATTCTCAGGTTCCAAGACTGGAAAGGGCTTGTAACTGCCCTTTTTTGTTTGCATAGGACAGGGGCTGGCAAATTATATTTATGTATATATGTACACACATGCACGCACGCACGCACGCACGCACGCACGCACGCATGCGAGCGCGCGCGCACATATATAGTTGTCCAGGCATGGTTTCTTGGAACAGAGCTGAGAGGAGAATTTGTCTTGGAATAGATGAGCTGAGAGTCCCTTCAGGATTATTTTCTCTTATCGAAGTGTAAGTATTTGGGGGCTGGATCCATGAGTGAACTCCTTCACAGCTGTCAGCGATAAAGGTGACAGGGTTTCCGCTCATGTTGCAAGTTCCTGTCTCAGGAGGAGGCTTTGTGAGCCTTGGTCTGCCTCCTGACCATACAGCTTTGCATAATTGATTAACTTGGCATCGCTGTTTGCATTCCTTTCCTAAAATAAATTCCACTTTTTAATTAACTCCCCAGAATTAATAAGTGCCAATAAACTAAAACCAGGAAGTGTGGTGAGTCTTGTGATCCGACGCGATGCAGGCAACTCCCGGGAAAAAGGTGTAACTAAGGATTGTGCGTCGGTGACGCCCGGCTTCTTAGTCCTGAACTGGTAAACTGGTCTCTAAAAGGGTTTAGTGCCAATGACTTCCCACGTGCCAAGCGCCATGCTGAGGACATCACAGCCACTCCCTTTGTTTATCTCTTCATACCAACCCAGCACCCATCTGAGTAGCTCGGGTGGTAGAGCCTTGATCGCAAGAGACAGCATGAACTGAGTGTGGTGGCCCCTGCCTGTAAACCCAGTCCCTGGGAGTAGAAGCAGGGAGATTGGAAGCGGAAGCTCAAGGTTATCCTCAGCTAGTCCGGAATAAGAATTAGCATTGGGATAACCCCCATTTCCAAGTTGTCCTCCAATGATGCACAGCAGCCCTGGATTTGAGCTTCAAGGTCAGTCTCAAATCAGTGCTCCTCCAAACCAGGCCACCCACCCCCACCCCCCAACTGGGTCTTCAGGTTGTCTTTATTGTGCCATCCTTTCTCAGGTCCATTGTGAAGGCTCTGGTCAGATGTGCTAAACATCATAAGCATGTTGGTATAGAAAAGGTCCCAAAATAAATATCCCCTAATATAGAGCACAGCTTAAGAAAGTTCCCCCCACCTCGGGGGGCAAATTACATCGCTTGCCTAATGGTAGGTCATGGTCCTCTAAGGGCTCAGAGTTAATGTCGGAGAGATTCTGTGAGGGAAAAGCATGTATTTCATAGTGGCAGAAACCTAGAGTTGAAAAAGCCCCACGGCCAGGGTCCTGGAGTTTCATGGCTAAAACACAACCACCAGGGATTCTGGTAGGCAGACTCTGGGGGGCTGGAAGAGCAGAAGACATTTCCACTCAGTAGCGCCTCGCTCAGGAGCTTCCGAAGAAGTGCCAGTCTTCACAGGACTCAGTGGAATGCAAGAGCTTTCAGAGTCAAAAGCACTGACCGGCTTCTGCCTTCTGAATTAACAAATGTGAAAAGGCAGATGTACGGGGAATGGTTTCTATTTTTAAATAGACCTTAAAGCAGTTATTTTCTATAGCCACGAATACTGAATGAGGAGACGCAATAAAATGTAGTAAGTAAATACATGTTTAAGAATCATTAGATGTGACATTTTTTGGAACACAGAGTCTGCACTGTGTGGTCATCATAGATGACCTACTTTGGTTAATGTACATCTAGGTTATTTAAAATTTTTTCATTAAAAAGCAAAATATGTGGATATTTAGACTTAAATTTCATAGTATTGCTGATTAATTTTTTTTATTAAAAAGCAAAATTTGTGGATATTTGGATTTAAGTTCCATAATATTGCTGATTGATTTGGACTTAACTGAAATATTTGAAGCTTTTTCTTAGCATGAAGGAAAAGAGTACAAGAAAGGCTAAGTATAAGGGGATGAGGAGGGACTGATGCAGGTAATTGGCATGAGTTATGAAAGAAGATATAAAGTTAATTGCTTTTCTAGTCCTAATTCTGTTGTGGATTTTGCTCTTTTGGGTGGTAAGTGTGTGTATAAAATAGATTTGATATGAAGTCTTAATAACATTGGAAAAGTAGATTGTGTATATAAATTGTGAGAAGGAGAAGAAATAATACTGTTTGATCTTTTTTATCCTCTTGTAAATTATATGATCATCCAGAAGATGATAAAACACTCTAACCCTTCAGAGAGAGAGAAAGGAAATATAATAAGCAGATACATGAAATAGCATCGAATGAAATAGGGTATTTTAGTTTCTGATGAAACAGAAAAAGTTTTCAGAATATTGTGTAGATGTGTAATGTGTTGATTATTTAGGGGAGAGGGAAGCCTTTAAGGAGTTTTTATTTTTAGGAGATTTTTTTAAAAAGGGGATTGTTATTGTTGTGAATTAAGACAGACAGTTGTTGAGTGTTATTCTTTGTCCTGCTGTCTGATGTAAGGAAACAAAGCTCTGGAATTAACCCCCGTTGCTCTGACTGGCTGAAACAGACCTTAACAGGAGAAAAGGACAAGCAGGAAAGCTGGGGCAACTGTTTCCCGAGGCTCCCACTCTGCCCGTGTGTGTGTGTGTGTGTGTGTGTGTGTGTGTGTGTGTGTGTGTGTTGTGTGTGTGTGTTGTGTTATGTTGTGTGTATGTTTTGTGTGTCTGTGGTGTGTATGTGTGTGTTGTATGTGTGTGTGTGTTGTGTGTATGTGGTGTGTGTATCTGTGTGTGTTGTGTGTATGTGTGTTGTGTATATGTGTGTGTTGTGTATGTGTATGTATGTATATATGTTGTGTGTGTTGTGTATGTGTTATGTGTATGTGTGTGTTGTGTGTATCTGTGTATGTGTTTGTGTGTATGTTTTGTGTGTTGTGTGTTTGTTGTTTATATGTGTGTGTTGTGTGTATCTGTGTGTTTGTATGTGTGTGTTGTGTGTATGTGTGTGTGTTGTGTATGTTTTGTGTGTATGTGTGTGTATGTATATGTGTTGTGTGTGTGTTTATGTGTTCTTGTGCGCATGCATGTGTATACATCTGTGTAAAGAAGCCAGGTTGATGTTGAGTGTCTTCTCTTGATCGCTCTCCACATCATTTACTGAGACAAAGTGTCACTCTAAACCCACACCTCACCAGTTCAGCTAGTCTGTCCCCCTTGACCTAAGAACTCCCTGTGTCCACCACCAGAGCACTGACTGGGATCACAGACCAGCTCCCACACCCACCAGACCTCACACTTGAATGGCACGTTTATTTGTTGAGCCATCTCCTCGGTCCCAAGCTTTCCATATTCATTTCCCATTCAGATACATAAAATGCTCTGGAGAGTAGCCGAAGGCCGTATAGACTGGCTTTTAAAATTTAGGCCTAACTGTACAGAAGTCTTCTAACTCCTCAGGAGTGGTGTCATTAACTGTGAGCTGGCGCTCAGGTCTCTGAGCATTCTTCATGCTTGTGTTTAATAGTCTTAGTTACCTAGAACAGGAATAAGGAGAGGGCATTTCATTTTTAGAAAAGATGAAACCAGGATTGAGAGTATGGTGTAGGCCGTGATAGGAAGCCGGGTCTGTACTGTTTCTTTTAGCTGGGACATGTTGGGACATTGCATGGGGGAGGGAGATCCTGATGGGCCGCTTGGATGGCTACTGAGCTTCTGCCAGACAGGGGTGTTCCCAGAGAGCCTGCACACAGCCTCTTGGATGCTTTTAATCATCTCAACTACTCGCAGCACCCAGCAGAGTGTACATGTCATGGAGGTGGTAACTGCACTGTGCTGTTTAGGGAAAATGGCAAGGGACAAGTCTGTTGATGTTTGTACAGGGGCTTTTTTCCCTAGGAATTTTGAGCTGTGATTATTTCAGTCTGCAGACAGGGAACCTCTAGGTCCAGGTATAGGCTACACAAATTTTGTCTGAAAACACAGGCAGATGAATGGACAGACTGATGGACAGCAGGAGAAATATTTCATTTCCTCTGGTGGCTTTTCCACCCAGTCACAGGGAAAGGACACTAGCAATGGCAAATGGGTGAAGATACACCAGCAGGGACCTTGGTACACCCTGGGATGTGGGCTGTAGCTTCCTGCATCAACAGCAGTTTTAAAGGCTGGGATCTGTGTGGAAAACCAGCGTGACCATAAAACAAAACTAAACAATATAATGCAACGGAATGCCAGAAAGGCTGAAAACTTCACTTCCCTGTCCTAGGAAAACTGCAGCGGAAAGCCTGGCTTGCTTGTGGGACACATACAAATGCTGACTGCAAATCTCAGCTGTTAGCAGAGTCGGGAAGAAAGCGAGCTGCAGGCATGAATACACACAATGCAGTGCTCAAGCCATCTGGACACCAGCGTGGCTTAGGCAGAGACAGGGGACCCAATCAGAGATGAGAACTCGAGGAAGCATCAACAGGAAGCCAACCTTCCCATGAGTCTTAGTGCTACCATCTGTACCCTCAGTCAGGTTTAAGATCTCATCGGGCTACCTCTGCTCTGGTAAACACTCCCCGCTTCACAGCCATGCCCCACCTAAGAACTGAGCCCAACCTCCCTGAGAGTGGTGCATGCTCTTCCTCACCTGACCCAAGTCCTTGAAAAGACCCAAGGACCTGGCCTTCCAAGATCTAAAACCAACCAACCAAACCTATGTCGAGTAAATTCCTACAGACCAGTCAGAATGTATCCGGCCATGTCCCTCATTCTTACGGGTTCTAGCAAGCCTGACGGTTACTCCACACCAGGGGCTTTTTACAAAGCGACAAATTGAAGTGGAGGAAGAGGTGGCCAGGAGCAGTCCCAACAAAGCAAAGTTAGCCATCTAGCCAGGGAAGAAATGAAACGTGTGAAGAGGGAAACTTCTCAGAGCGTGAGGTGCACAGTGTAGAGGTGGCCGTGGGGGATCGGAGTCCGCAGAGGGCTGGCAGACACTGCTCCAGAGAAAAAGGTCTCCCACCCGCTGTCCTGGGCGATTTCCCAAATTTACAATATTAGTAAAACTAAGAACTAATTAAAAGGCACCATTAAGCTAACTACACTTACATAAGGTTTCACATAAAGTTTCTCAATCCGGTAAGTAAGAAATGCATGTACTGCGGTTTTGTGAGGTTTAAGAAACGACACCGAATCAAGAGTCCTGTGTGTGAAGCAGTCAGCCACTCCTGGTGGGGCCGAGGAGGAGGCTGGATGCCAAACAGACCTGGATTCAAACCATGGTCAGTTCCCTTGGCTAACCTATGTAACAGGATGGACGGGGAAACACCCACCATTTAGGCTGCTGGCCAGGAACAAGCCTGCCTAGTGACCCCTCCTCGGCTGAATTAGTTGGCTCATATAGTTGGAAAAAAAGTGCACATCAGAGAGTTGGACTGGAGATCGAAAACATGGCAGTGATCCCCCTGATCTGTTTGTTCTCAAGGACGGGATGGGACCAACAATTGGAGCCCATGGTCAGTGCGCACACCAGGCCTGTGTGGCATGTCTACAAACTAGAAAGGACAATGTTTGTGTTGTAGGGTTTTAATGAATCACTCCCTTACTTCTGCAAACATTCGACCCTGTAATATGCAGCTCTCTCACAGCAGAGAACAGACTGAGTCCCTTGCCCTGGTGAAGCTCCCCCTGTGGAAGGGCACACTCACTAATAAAACTTCAACACACACACAATACCTCAGGTCAAAAGTGTAGCGTAGAAAATTTAAGCGAGGGAAAGGAGATGCCGAGAAAGAGAAGGAGGGGGTGAGCGACAGCAATCTTGAACAGGAAGGAACAGGCCTGGGCAGAGGGGAGCCATGGCAGAACTCTGAGGGATGACCTGCCCACTTTGCTCATCCAAAGCCTGCTGCTGCTGTTCTGGACAGCCTGCTTTCAGATGGCAGGAACATTCAGAAGGTTCCAAGTGATTAAAAGAACGTTGACACAGGTAGAAATCCCCCAAGGAAACAGTCCTAGTGTGACAGGAGGGTTTGGCTTTGTTGGTTTGTTCGCGGGTAGGGAGCTGAATCCAGGGCTTTACACACACTGGCCCTCCAGTGCCCCCCTGAGCTACACCCTCCCCTTAGCTGATGGTTTATTGTATTCTCTTTAATTTCTTGACTTCCTTTGTTCTTTTGGCCCGGAAGATCAATATGCAAATGAAAAGACACTATAAATAGGCTCCCTCGGGTAGCACCTTTCCTCCTTCACCTGGCACATGTTTACGTGGTGTGACAATAAACAATCCAGATTGTCTACCTCATGAGTAAGAGCCGTGTCACAATTGCAGTGATTTGTTTAAAGAATGTTGCCCACTGCATAATTAGCCTGTAGGTTACCATCTGTCCCTAAGTCCTCATAAAAGTAACCATATGTTGTTTTCATCAACGCTGATCCAAAGAGAATGATACACATTTTTCCCGTGAGGTGAGGGGTCGTGAGGGGTGCACGCCAAGGCGTTTCTACTCTGTTTCCTTTCAGCGTAGAGGTGTTTTCCTTTGTTCTGTCCATGGCTACCAACTTAAGCAACATTAAAAATGTCTACGAAGTTCTGAAGGGGCCTTGGGGACCCTGAGTGTGCAGGCATTACATCCAGCATTGCATGTGTCCTCTGTGGTTGGACCTGGAGAGATGAGGAGAAATATACATAAGCAAATACATCTCAGGAACACTTCTCCTCACTCCCATCTACTGCATTTTAAAACGCTGCGTGGAGAAACAGCCGGTTTCAAAGCACAGAAAGTCCACTCTAACATAGACAACTGGAAACGAATTTAAATCATCACTTGAAATGGTGCGGAACGGCCATGCGGCGCTGCTTTGATTGACATGGCGAAGAATTCCCAAACTGTTAAATACTGATCTCGTATCACCCACTGACAAGCAGCATCAGTACCAAGTGTTATGGATCTTGGGCTGGCTTGTCTTCCTTTTTAAGCAAATTGTGAATAAAGATTATCTCCAAAGTATTTCTGTGATTTGAAACAATACTGCGGGGAACACGTGGGCTCTCGGGGCAGCGGTGGGTCATTAACACAGCTGCTGGATGTGGAGACACCAGTTCTTCAACAACTAGGTCCCTTAGGGCAGCACTGAATTAATCTGACCCACGGTCTACAGACTCAAGCATAAATCATAGTTACAAAACCGGCCGCAATGTCATCATTTTAAAAGGCCAAGGGCTTCGGCCAAGGCAAATGGTTCACTTGGCCTGGGAAAATACGTGTTGAACCGAATTGAATGATGCAGAAAGGAGGTTTTTAGCTTTCCAGCTCTCTTAATTCATTAATCCCTAAGGTAATCCTTATCACCAAAAACAGCCAACCTCGAGCCTTTAAAGGTTTAGCACATATTTCACCTACTCAGTGAACTTGAACTACATTTCCACCTCCGCCCCCCAAACATAGCAACAGTTAAGGATGGACAGATTCCTCCTTGTGGATCTGAGTTCTCCTAAAGGGGCATTCCCCTCTCTGCACAAGCAGCAGTTACCTCTCTTTGTAATAAATGGGCTAGGCTCATTCCCGGCCAATATTGAATAGTTATTCCTCATAGATCTTGAACGCTCTCCCAGGGCTTTCCTAACTCCAGGCATTTCAGACCAGATCTTTAGCAAAATCCCCACAGTAAATGCAGTAAGAAAATGTTTAAGGCAGACCCATGACAGCCCTCAGTGTGGGCCAGTGGGGCCACTGAAGAACAGACCCACCATGCGCCGTCTACCAGAGGCCAAGAGTGAGGAGCATAGTTGAGATATTTGCTCCTGGATCATCAAGTCTGCAAAGACAGCAGGGAATTGTGCAGAGATAAGTGGAAATGAGGGTAAGGGGGAAAGATAGAGGCTGGACATAGCTTTCCAATGAAGACTGTATTTCTGCCTCTCACTGTTGGTCTGCGTTTTTAAAATACCCACTGTGCCGTGTTCTCAGCTGTAATTTCCCCTACTGTTGATCCTCTCCAGTGATGGAGGAGGTTCTGCTCTATCTAGAACTGATAGGCAGTCCTACCGTGCTCTCCGCCATCTGTACACTTGACCTTACCCTTGGAAATGTCGTTTGGACATGAGATAACCATGTCCTGCAATTGTCCTAGATGCTCAATGAATGGGGAATTCGCACGAGTTGCAGTTTGGAAATTTAGTGTCCGATGATGAACGAGCGTGTGGTCTTTGCGTGGGCAGTGCCCCAGGGTTTGTGTTTTGGCCCCAAGCTCCAGCTGTCTGCCTTGCCTTGTGCTGTCGCCGATCTGGCATGTGCCTGTGTGTTATCCTCAGGAATTTCTCCACGTGCTCCTGCAGTGGAGCAGACTCGGTCAGGTTTTCTAGACCCCTGGGCATTTCTCTGTCATCACCCTTATGACGAAAGAATGTAGAGCTAAGATACTGTTGATGTCTCATAGGAAAATAGCCATTTCTGTGGATTTAAAACTTCAAACAAAGGGGCTGGAGAGACGGCTCAGTGCTCAAGAGCATTCGCTGTTCTTGCAGAGGACTGGGGTTTGATTCCTAGCACCCACATGGTGCTCACAACCACCTTTGACTCCAGTTTCAGAGAATCTAACACCCTCTTCTGACATCTACAGGCTCATGTGGTACACATATACTCTGGTACACACACACACACACACACACACACACACACACAAATAATAAATAAACTGGCTCAGTACTCTGTGCAAACGTGAAGACCTGAGTTGGATTCCTCAAGAACCCACGTAAAGCATGCAATGGCAGCATGCATCTTTAATCCCATCATTCTTACAGGGAGATGGGAGGCAGAGACAGAGTCCCCAGAAGCGCTCAGACCAGCCAACCTGGCATACGCAGTGGTAGACAAGAAACCCTACCTGAAATGAGGCCAAAAGTGAGGGCTGACACTGGAGGGTGTCCTCTGACCTCCCCACATGCTCTGCGGCGTGTGCACAACCATATTGATGCACGTAAACACATTTATACATACATACATTACACCTGTCACACACACACACACACACACACACACACACACACACACACACACACACACCTCAAAAAGATGAAAAAAAAAGACATTGATTCTTCTCCCTAAAATTAAGCTAAATCTTTTGACTGAACAACCCGGTTCTGTCCCCACAGTGTTCGTTGCTTGCTGTGCTCTGTGTGTACTCCTGACGTAGCACTTGCTATATTTACTAAAATGGTGAGTTGTCCTGTGAGCCCTGCTGTGCTGTAAGGTCGTGAACATAGGATCCCAGTGAGGCCTGCTGTAGGAACCGAACAAGCACTTATGGAAAGGAAGGAGTGGTGAGCAGCTTCCAGAATACCTTTACGGTTTCCACAAGCCACTAGACCAGACAGCTGTGTGCTGGCGTCTCACACAGGCTCTGCAAACCGAACCCAAGTTCTGAGTCCCTGGGGTAGAAAACCTTAAAGTCATCTTTGCATTTGCCTCCCCCCATGATGGTTAACATTGATTGTCAGCATGCTAGGGTCTCATGGCACGTGTGCGAGGATTTTCTAGATAAGATTTGAAGCGGGGAGAATTGCCTTCAGTGTGGACAGAACTGTTTCATGGGCTGGGGTCCTGGGCTGAATGACAAGGAGAAAACCAACTGAGCACCAGCAGTCCTCTCGCTCTGCTTCCTGGGGGTGTGCACCCTGACCGGCTGCCCCGCTCCCTCTGTATGCATCCT
>CABHPP010124161.1:0-40518 GCA_902168425.1 Peromyscus attwateri
GGTCTACACCTTTACATCCTTTGGACCCACACCCTTCAGATGTGTGCTTCCAATCCCAATCCTAACTTCTCGTGAATTTTCAGTCTACATATCTTTAGAATCCTACAAGGACTTCTTTATAAAGTTAACGCACATGTTCATTTAACTATCTTTTATTTCCTTCTGTCTTTATTTTTCTTTTATTTCAGTATCATACCTTTCTATATTCTTTTTTCTTTAAATTAAATTTTTTTCATACAATATATTTTATCATATTCTTTCCCATTCCCCAACTCCTTCCAGATCATCCCACCTCCCTACCCAACCAGCTACCCCATTTCATGTTCTCTGCCTATCCTTCTCTCTTTCAAAAATCCAAAAACAAGACAAAAAATGAAAAATGAAAATCAATGCAAAACAAAACAAAAATGCACACACGCGCACACACACACACACACCAAAAAAAATGCACATATACAACACTAACAAAAAAACCCAAAAACCATGGAGTCTGTTTTGTGTTTGCCAACTACTCCTCAGCATGGGGCCTGTTGTGGAGTGTGATTGACAGCCCCAGTGTCACTCCATTGGCAAAAACTGATTTTCCTTTCCCAGCAGGTATCAATTGCAAATACCTTCTTAGTTGAGGGTGGGACTTTGCATCTACTTCCCTTCTCAGGGCTGGGACTTTGATTTCATCCCATTCAGATCCTATGCAAAGTGTCATATCCCTGTGAATTCATTTGTGGATCAGTCCTGTTGTATTGGATGACAGTTTTCCTTGGAGTCAGCCATCACCTCTAGTTCTTTTTGTTTTGCTCTGTTTTGTTTTTCAAGACAGTTTCTCTGTGTTGTGTAGCCCTGGCTGTCCTGGATTTCACTCTGTAGACCAGGTTGGCTTCAAACTCACAGAGATCTGCCTGCCTCTGCCTCCGAGTGCTGGAATTAAAGGTGTGTGCCACCACCACCACCACCACCACCACCACCACCACCACCACCACCACCACCACCCCATACCTCTAGCTCTTATTGTCTTCCTTCTTCCTCTTCCACATAGATCTCTGAGCCTTGAGGGGAGGGGTTTGATAGAGACATCCCATTTAAACCTGAGTGTTCCAAAATCTCTGACTCTCTGCACATTGTCTAGTTGTGGGTCTCTGTGTTAATTACCATCTACTGCAAGAAGACGCTTCTCTGACGAGGGCTGAGTGAGGCACTAATCAATGGGTATGTCATTAGGAGTCATTTTGCTGCTATCTTCCTTTAGGTATGATACTGAAATAGTATTAGGTTTTCCCTTAGGGTCATGGCCTCTCTAGTCTCAGGTTCTTGGCCACTTTAGCAGTGTCAGATAGGGGTTCCATCTCATGGGCCTTAAATCCAGCCATAACCTTATGGTAAGGCCAGACTGCTGAAGACACAACTTACTTAAGTTATTAAACGTGGAGAAGTTGAGCTGGCGCCCAACTAGGAGCTTCACTCCTCCTGACCAGTGTTCACGGTGCTGGAAGGTCCTTTGCAGGTTACTGGAGGAGAAAAGTAATCATCCGTATCACCCAGCTACAAACTCTGAGACCTACAGTAGTGACCTCCTGCCTACAAGATGTACTGGTGCAACAAGAAATGTTACGGGAGCAACCAACCACTTTTTGACCTTTCTACATTCTTGCAGCAATTCTTTACAAGTCCTTTCATTTATCTCTAATGTATTGTTACTACATTAAAAACTTTATTTTGTGTATATGCATGAGCACACACAGGCTGGTGTGCGTCCTAGGACACTTGTGTGAAGGTCAGAGGACAACTTGCAGGAGTCATTTCCCTCCTTCCATCATGTGGGTCTGAGGCATTGAACTCAAGTTGGTAGGCTGGATGGCCCCTCCGGTTGAATCTTTTCTCAGTATGTACATAAAGATTTGATGGTTTAAAAGAGACTATTGTCTCCGTGGTACAAGAGAAATGACAGGAAATTTCCCAAGACTGAAATAAATGTCTACAAATATATGATTACTTCTTTGCTAAAGCTATTATTCAAAGATATTTTACTTTATATGAAAAATAATTCATAGGATAATGTTCTTATTTTTAAGAACTCTCGATTGTGTAACTCCTGAGAAACTTGAGCCAATCATAAACTGAATGCGATACTTACAGTCCAATGATTTCAAAAAGCAAATTATAAACATGCTTTTCATTGCCTGAAGCAAAACTTACATTTAATGTGGGGTGTGGGTAGATGCTGGTATGTTTGGAATGTGTGTGGGCAGAAGGGGACCTAGGGCCTCGGAAAGTCTCAAAGATCCGGTCCCTTTTGTGGTTTGAAGGTGCAGAGGTGCTGGAGAAAGCAGAGCAATGCCAGGCTAAGTGGGATGGTGGGGTGACCATGGGATGGTAGCAGAGGGGTCCATGCTCAGCTCCTCACCCTCCATGAAATCTTCAATCAAGTTACAGAGGCAAGGAAATGCAGTCACTGGAAAAGGACCGTGTTACCCTGCACGCCTGTCAGGACTGTCTAGGGAGTGGGCTGGAATCAGAGATGAGGAGTCTTTCATGCATGCTTGAATATACTGTGGAAGAAAGGGGGTTAAGGCTAGGAAAGTTCAGTCATAGAAAACCCTGATCTAAATAGAACCTCCTGGAGCTTCCATGGAAGCCTCTTAGCCAGGTCCTTCTAGTTAGGTTAGTTGAGACTTACTCCGAAATCGAAATAAAACTGTGGGGGCAGAAAGATATAGGAAGCGAGCATGTCTCTCAGTGGAAAGTACAGGAAAGTCTATCAACTTTACTTTTACTTGTCACAGAAACAAAATCAAAACAAAAAACAAAACCCAAACCCCTGAAGAACGTGGAAAAAATTGCTGCTATCCAATTGTGCACTCACCCTCACCTTGCCACGTTAAAGGGCCACGGAGACACCTCCCTGGGCAGCAGTCCCAGGAACTTTCCCTGGAGGTTGCTCCAGGCACTCCTGCTGCTTTTCAGGCCAGCTCCCAGCTCCCTAGTCCGATCGCCCTGGGGGCCCTATACCTGAACAAATCAACACCTCCGCCCCACTTGCCTGCCAGCTTGTGTAGGCCTGCGGCTCACTCTCCTCCTCCTCCTCCTCCCCCTTCTTCTCTCCCCACTTCCACTCTCCTGCCTCAGGATCCTAGGCTTCCTCAGACTTTTTCTGTAGGTACCAGGCAGGGGTGCCCTAGGGTGCCATCGAATGATTTCTATGCATACCATCAGGTTGAGGTACCACCTGACTTGGAAGTGGACTCCGGGATATAGAGTAACAGTGACCTTTAACCCTTAGTGAATGGAATGTGACGGATAACCTTTAACCTTGCCAACACTTGAGCCATCCTGGAATATCAGCCTTGCAACAGTTTTTTAAACAGACCACTCATCTAAGTCCCGGGCTGGTGGTTTCTATTGCCTGGTGGACAGTTTCAGCTGGATGACTCATAGGTATTCAGTCTCACAAAGTGACGATAAATTATCAGTAACAGCCGGGTGGTGGTGGCGGCGGCAGCGGCGCACGCCTTTAATCCCAGCACCTGGGAGGCAGAGCCAGGTGGATCTCTGTGAGTTCAAGGCCAGCCTGGTCTACAGAGCGAGCTCCAGGAAAGGCGCAAAGCTACACAGAGAAACCCTGTCTCGAAAAAAAAAATTATCAGTAACAATAAGGAACATTGCCAATCATTTGTCCATATCTCTTACTGCATAAGAGCAATTTATTTAATCCTCAGAATACCTATGAGGAATTAATATTATTCCCAGGTTATAGATAAGGAAACTGAGAAAGGTTACCTAATTTAGCCAAGATTGCTTAAACAGAAATCAGCAGAGATGGGATTCCAGCACAGTCAGTCTGGTTCCACAGTAAAGTCCCTGCTGACCACAACCAAGCCCCATCTCTCACAAAGCCAGCAGCTCTCTCCTCCTCCAGTAGCAACAGTTTCCGGTTCGGTTCGGAACATCTGCTGATGCTTACTCTGCTTGGTATTTACCCTCCCTGTGCCTCACAGCAACCTGGCAAGCGGGGAGATTAGGAAGTTCAGCTCACAGAAGCAGGAAAGGGGCTTGCCAGGTTAGATGACTCTTGCAGATCTGGGCTCTCCCCATCTCCTCTGCAGCCTCCATTTCCTTCCCAGATAGCAAGGCACCCCCAAATGCCACTCTCCCCAGCTAAGAGCTAGATCTGCGGCGGGGGGTCACACACCCCTAAGCCTCAGCACTGCCTCCGGGAATTCCACGCTCCTCGGTGGCCATGCCTCAGTGACTGGGCCTCTGGACCGCCAGTGTAGTCCTCTTTTCTGAACCCCAGAACTGCTGCTTTACCTCAACTCTCTCCAGAATGCAAACTGCAGAGTTGCTGTGATACAGAACTTTTTTTTTTCCCTCTGTGTGCTCTCTCGGTGCTTATTGAGTTGGAGGCATTGAGAATATATTGATTTTGTGATAGGAAAACCTATTAAGAAGACACTATCTGATAATATAGCCACCCTATGTATAAAAACACTCTGATATTTGCAGAACCCTTCAGTGCAAATTCACTGAGTGGATAGATAAGGCTTTTTTTTACAGGAAGAACCAAAAATGTACCCTGAATTTTGTCCAATATTTGTGACCTGTTGGATCGGGATCGGTTTGCCGTGATGAACAAAACAGGTAGAAGTCTTTTCTCAATGGAGTTTACAGTCCAGTTGGGAAAAAAATTAAACATAGACATGCTCGAATCCGTACATGCACACATGATTTACAGTTACAAATGATGCCACATGCTAAAAGTGACAAGAAAGCACTGTGAGAGAGGACAAGGAGACAGAAACTTGTTTAGATGGTGGCACCGGAAATGTGTCTTCAAATTTTTTACAAATGATTTTTAGTTCTGTGCTTCTCTGTCTGTATGTGAGTCTGTACATGTCTAGATGGATGCCATGGAGACCAGAGGTATCAGAGTCCCCCAGACCTGGAGCTCAGGCAGTTGGGAGCCACCTAGGTAGGAGCTGGAAACTGAAATGGGGTCCTCTGAAGAGCAGTCCATGCTGCTGAGCCATCTGTCCAGCCCCTCAGAAATGTGTTATGGAAGAGGGTAACTTTGCATCAGGACTAAAGGGTTTCGGGAAAAAACCATCACAAGTAAGACAAAGAGTGGAGTGCTTTCCCAGGGACACCTGACAAATGAAATGTCTGGAGATGGGTGCCCTGAACTCTTCTGAAATCCGCTAATACGCGGCAGAAGCCCACAGCCTCAGCATCATTCCTTCACCACCTCACTAGGGCTTTCAGTATCTGCTGGTCATGTCCGTCACCTTACATCCTACACACGTGCCACACGCTACAGCTCTGCTGTGAAGCGCCCTCCCAAAAGACTCCTAAGATGAAGGGTCACCAAGGGGTGGACTGAATTAGTGAGACACGATTGGATCATGAGAGCTCTGGTGGAATCAGTGGCTTAACCTACAGAGAGATAAAAAATTGGGGAGGTGGTAGGAACTTTAGAAGATGGGACCGTATGAGAAGAAATGAGTTGCTAGGGGGTATGTCTTTGAGGGAATATCTTGCATCTGACCCTGTCTGCTCACCTTGCTTCCAGACTGGCATAGGGTAGGCAACCCTGTCCACCCTTTTGACCACAGCACAGAAACAAAGGAGACACTGACGCTGAACTGAAGCCTTGAAACCGTAGGCCAGATAAATCTTTCCTTCTTTAAACTGCTTCTCTCAAGCATTTTGTCAAGGAGAGCTGTCCAACATGTCATATTTCCCACTAAAGTACTTAATTGCCACTAGTAAAAATAACTCAGGTAGTTTAAAAACCCTTTTGACAAATGACGATGGTCAATATCTTAATTTGTTAGTACTTTAAAAAGTGACATAATCAACTTACAATCTGTCTGTCTATCTATCTATCTATCTATCTATCTATCTATCTATCTATCTATCATCTTTTTTTTTCAGTTCTGGGGATATAGAACCCAGGGATTGTGCACACTTGGCAAAGGCTGTACCACTGAACTATGTTCTCAGAACTATTTCCCCCAATTTCATATATATATATATATATACATACATACATACATATATATACATATATATATATACACACACATATATATATAAATACATATATATAAATATATACACATGAGTGAGAAAGCGGCGGGGAAGTGAGAGAAAGAGAACACATGAGCACAACTGCCAGCAGTGCCCAATTGTGTTGACATTTATTGCTTGTGTATAAATGAGGGAGCCCAACATTATCTTTTATAAACATCAAAGTTTTATTTAATTAAATGAGTAAAGACTTTTCAAAAGAGATCTGGAACAAGAAAGCCTGGCAGTTCTAACTGTAGGAAATACAATGGATGACTTCTGACTAATTCAAAGCTGATGCTCCATTGACAGCACCTGGAGGTAGCCTACAGAAATGATGCTGTGTAAGCCGGGCGGTGGTGGCGCACACCTTTAATCCCAGCACTGGGAGGCAGAGCCAGGCAGATCTCTGTGAGTTCAAGGCCAGCCTGGTCTACAGAGCAAGATCCAGGAAAGGCGCAAAGCTACACAGAGAAACCCTGTCTCGAAAAACCAAAAAGAAAAAGAAAAAAAGAAAGAAAGAAAAGAAATGATGCCGTGAGTGTGTCAGTCACATTCTGAATGAACACATGGGGATCAGGCATAATTGAAGCTAGTTCCAAGACATCCAAATTTCAGAGTTTGATATCTGGTTAAAATTTTTACCTAGCATTCAGGATTCTGAGTGCTACCTAATTTCTTGTTCTATATTAGCTCTGGTCTTCTAGAAGTAAGGAGAAACACACCCAGGACAGGGTGACTAACCGTGGTATTTTAAAGAGCGTATGCAAGAAAGAACACATGGATTTCTCATTAGTCCAAAAGGTGAGGAAAGAGGGCTTGCTTAGTTGTGTGGAAAGTGGAAAGAGGCACGGGGCAGCTCAAGCGTTCTTAGTGCTGGGGCACACTTCTCTGTGATGTTTCCACAAGAGTGTGCTGGGTCCCCTTTTACTGGATATTGGTACGGCAAACACTCTGGAGCTCTGGAGATGCTGCTCATCTGGAGATCAGGGAGCGGACAGATTTCCCAATCGACACAGTAAAGACAGAGGTCTCATCTACCCAGAGATGTTTGTACATTCCAGGGTCATAAAGATAATGCAAGTGAGGATGCGTAAGACCCCTTGGGAGGCGGGGATTTTCCGCTCTTGTGATGGGCCCACATCAGCCCCATGAAACGTGGGGGATACGGGCGGCCTAATGAAAGCACGGTGGCGTGTTTTCTGCTGTGCTCTGAGTCACCAACTGAGTAAATGCGTCTGCTTTCCTTGTTTTGTGACTGGCCGTCCAGGAGCTTCCCATGGAAAGTCGCTCTGTCAGGGCTGTCTGACCACGGACCCTCAGACTTCAAAGCGTGTGGACCTTGTCTTTTGTGTCTGCATTCCAAAGGCCCCACATGGTGATGGACTCTGCATACTTTCTCACCCCGAGGCTATCGGACTTTACTCTGCCTGTGACATGTTTATCAGGGTTTCTGCCTCCCCACCTTTCAGGTTTGTCATTGATGACTTCTTAGGTACACCCTTTCTTCCACTTCCATGGCTGATAATTTTTATTTCTAAAGTTCAAGAGAAACAGTCTACTGTACCGACTTGTCTGAGTGGTCAGAGACTTGCAAACCAGACCAGTCCTCATCCCTGCCAACATGGAGATTGGCTCCCATGAAGCAGGTAACCGTCCCTGAGGACCACTCACCTCCTGTCTCAACCTCACACCGGGCCTGCTGTCTTCTGCTCTGTGGGGCTCTGAGGCTAGAAGTCTGCAAACCGCTTTTCTTCCAGGCCGCCACACTGGTGGCTTCCTGTTATGTGGCATCCATGGGAGGTAAAAGCGGGTGTGGTGACTGCATTTCTTTTTGCTTTTCCTAGTCCATGCTCCTCTTTTACTTGTGGTTTTCTTCCCCTGTCATTGAAGACGTTTCAGCTATGCACAGAAACGCAGCAGAAGTCTTCCATGTGGAACCCCCTCACTCTCAGGCAGCTCTGAAGGCAGCAGGTGCCCTGAGCAAACCTTCCTTAGACTCAGATCCACGTCCAGCAGTAGCCAATCCTGGGCGCGCGCTGTCAGAAGCAGCACACGGGTGGGAGTTAACCCCCTTCCTCCTGAACTAAAGTCACACTTGCCTTGAACTTCTCCCCATTCACACCAATCTCAGTTCTCTCTCCTCGGGAAGCGAGACTGTATTGCTGGTACAGAACGCGGCACAAACTGGACGTGGCAAGGCATGGACTTTCCTAATGAGGAGATAAAACGCAAGCTGTGTGGATGTGGGTGGGGTGGCCTTGGGGGTGGCTTGCAGAGTGCTGGAGCCACATACACATTGAAGCCCACACGCTAGCTGGAGGTAGGCCCCTGGAAAAGGAAATATCACGCCACAAGAGGAAATTATATCCTTTTGCTCAGCAAGGCACTAGGGCTCAATATCATCATGTGAGTAATTTCACCTGCAGAACAAACTACGTTCTCAACTTCCGTACAGATGCATCTCTAAAGTCGGGTAAGCTAAAGAAGGAGAACTATAAAACTTCATAGTATATTCTTTATGGTTTTGCTCAAATATTAAAGTAGTGGTAAAAAAAAATATGTAGGAAGGGCTGGAAAGATTGCTCAGCTGCTAACAGTACTTGTGGCTCTTCCAGAGGACCCAGGTTCGGTTCCCAGCATCTACATGTTGGTTCACAACCATCTGTACCTCCAGTTCCAGAGGATCTGACGGCCCCGTCTCACCTCCACTAGCACCAGGCACGCATGTGGTACACATACACACATGTAGGCAAAACACTCACACACATAAAAAATAAAAAATTTAAAAATCTAAAAAGTATATCTATATAAAAACCAAGAACAGCAGCACATACCTGTAATTCCACCTATTTGAGAGGTTGAGGCAGGAGGATTAGGAATTCAAGGTTAGTCTGAGCTACTTAAATTCTATCATCTATGTATCATTCTATCTATATCTATCTGTCTATCTATCATCTATCAGATCAATGCTTACTAACTACACGGTAGATGTTTATGTTGGAAAAGGAAACAGTGGAAAAGAACGAGGTTACCTGGGAGAGAGAAAGGGAGGGGGGAGAGAGAGAGACAGAGAGAGAGAGAGAGACAGAGAGAGAGAGACAGACAGAGAGAGAGAGACAGAGAGACAGAGAGAGACAGAGACAGAGAGAGAGAGAGTGAGAGAGAGAGAGAGACCTAAGCATATATGGCAAACTATCCACCTCTGCCAGATCTGAGTGGTGTGTATTTCTCTTCATCTCATACTATTTTCTAATTCTGTTTGTTTGGAACATTTCATGCTATAAAGGGTCGTGTTCTGAGAATGGGGGGGGGGGGCGGGTAGGCGGGATTCTCTAGGTCACACTCCTTCCTTTAAGCTTTGGCAGATGAGACTGACGGAGAACATGATAAAATGACATTCACTGAAATTTATCAGGGGTGAGGGGAGACACAAGCACACATCTGCCTCAAAAATTCCTTGCAAATGATCCCATCTGTCTTCCACACTGAGGAGCCCGAGTGGTCTCTCTAAAGCACAAACCCAGTCAAAGGCTCAGCACTCTCCAGGTGCTCCACAACCTTCACAACGCAGTTAAAGCACCTGGCCACAGCCTTAGGGGTCTCTCTTGATCTTGATCCATTTATTTCTCTTTGAATTCAACTCTCCAGTCAGATACACTTCCTGGGTACCCCTAGGGCAATTCTCTGACTCCAGGGCCTTGTGCATACTATTCCTGGCCTGTGTACTTACTCCTCTGGCCCATCCTGACCCTGCCTGTGGCTCTCTTGCTCATTCTTCAGAGCTGAGATTAGAGAAGTTTCGGGGAAAACTGTCCTGGCTTCCCAGGATACAGCTGAGGCATTCTACCTCTGTACTTTCCTCTTTCATAACTTTTGTCAAGATGAAGGCCAGCTTTCTGGTCTTCTCTTTCCCTAAAAGAGAGTGAGATCGATGTTAGAGAGAGACTGTATTTTATTGTCCGCTGCTTGCCTAGGACAAGCATAAGCTTGGTACTCAGGGACCTTTAGTGAAACATCTGTTCCTGAGTAAGATGAGCCTGTGGATAATGAGCAGATCTAGACATGGAACTACCCAGCTTTCCTAGTCACTTCTAGTACAATGTCAAGAGACCCGGGAGTCTCTTTATCTTCTGATGAATATAAAAGCTTTACTGAAAACCTTTCCACAAGTTTATGATCCCTTAATATGGTTACTTCCATTTAATTAATCAAACTCAGCAGGCCAACTTACTACAGCCACTGAGGAGGAAAGATGGTCCAAGACTAGGTGTCTTTGTTAGGGTTTCTATTGTTGTGATAAAAGAACACGATGAAAAGCAGGTAGGAAGGAAAGGGTTGATTTCATCTTATAGATTGTGGTCCATCCTCCAGCGAAGTCAGGCAAGAGCTCAAGGCAGGAACCTGGAGGCAGGGACTGAATGAAGCAGAGGCCATGGAGGAGTGCAGCTTACTGGCTTCCTCCCCATGCCGTGCTTAGCCTATCATCTTAGACATCCCGGGACCACCTGCTGAGGGGATTGGGAGGTGGCACCACCCACAGTGGGCATTACCCAGGTCAACCATTAATTGAGAAAATGTCCTACAGACTTCCCTACAGGTCAGTCTGTTGGGGGCCGTTTCCTAAATTGAGGTTCTCTCTTCTCAGATGACTCTAGCCTGTGTCCAGGTGACATAAAAACGAGCCAGCACATGAGGTGAAAGAATAGCCTAACATTTTATAAACACATTAGAACGAACAAACACGCTGCTTCTGACTACCAGGGTAAAATGGCATGGCAGACGAGCTTCTCACTTCACTAGAATGCTTGCCCTCCATGCTACACAGACAAGCGTGGCCCACCACAAACTCAAGTCCTCTTTTTCAAGGTCTTTGTCCAAAAGAATTTCACACAGTGTTTTAACATCACCGGGCTGGATCAATCCCCTTATTGTACATTAATCAGATTGCGACCTGGGAGGGAACTGACTGAGGTCAATGCCTTTAGTGAGCAAACACAGAGGGCATTTACAATGTACTCGGGCTCCGGAGAAACAAAGAAGAGCGAGATACAGATCTTGGTGATGAAGACACAGGGGACCATGTCTACGCGTCCCCACCCTACCCTCACATACTCCTAATGAAATACTGACAGCATCGTTCCTGCCTGCAGACTTGTGAGATTGCTCAAGGAGGAGGCAACAAACAGCAGCATGGAAGAGAGGGGCTTCAACTTTCAATGGGAGATGAGATCTGAAATTAGTCATTAAAGATGAGCAGGAATTTGGTAGGAGACGAGGGAGAACAAGGAGTCGGAAGAAACAGGACCTGCAAAGGCTGTAGTGTGTCAGCGGCTGGGAGGAAGAAGTGGCAGGTCCATGAGTAGCCCTAAGATTCTACAGATCAACATCTCCAACCAGGTTTCTTCCACTTCAGGACTGATTTTCATGCCTTTATCACCTGCAGCATGAACACATGTGAGATACAAACCATTTCTAATAAATGCCATCAAATGTTGTGGGGACAGTGAGTTAGAAGGTCAAAGGGAGGCCAGAAGTTGTCCTATAAAAGCAAATCAGAAGGGCACAGGGCTAAAGAGATGGCTTGGTGGTTAAGAACACTGACTGCTTCTGCAGAGGACCTAGGTTTGGTTCCCAGCACACACACAGTGGCTCACAACCATCTGTAACTGCAGTTCCAGGGAATCTGACACCCTCTGCTGGTCTCCTTGGGCACTGTATACAGGTAGTGAACCTCTCTGTGTGTGTGTGTGTGTGTGTGTGTGTGTGTGTGTGTGTATGTGTGTGTGTGCATGCACAGACAAACCACTCACACCTGTAAAATAAAAATAGATAAATCCTTTAAAGGAAGATTTAAAATAAACAACTAGAACAAAAGTTTTTATCAAAGCCCCCAAACAATATACCCTATGATCATTTTTCTTAAATTTAGAAACTGACACATACCTAGGAGGAAGATGACAATAAAATAGGAATAATAATTCTGCCTATGCCCTCAGTACAGGACTCACTTTTCAAATCTTTGCCCATAAAGTATTTCTTCCTAAGAATAAGATAACCATACAGTGTGGATAAATTAATATGCAACCCACAAGCTACAGGGAACAAGACGTATTATAACTTCATCTGAGGCTATCACGGCTTCAAAATACAAATGAAACACCTTCACGATGAGGGTGTGGTGCCGGTTCCAGAGATTAGGGAAACTGAGATTGAGGTAAATTGTGCTGTTTATTAAAGGGGGGAAAGTGTCTTTCTCACAAATCATGGGAAACTTTGAAGTTGTGCAAACACAGCTTAGGAGTGGCTAGGACTTGGGCTGCCAATCACTGTGCCTGTGAATAAATGGTATTTTCTCTCCCCAATTGCTCAAACCGTTTCCTTGTGGAGAGTGAGGAAAAGATCGCATACCTGTACCCATCATTGTTTTTCCATATTCTAGATTAGAAAGATAACCCCTTAAGGATGAACATGGACATTTCCTTTTCTTTTCTTTTTTCTTTTCTGAGACAGGTTTTCTCTGTGTAACAGTTCTGGCTGTCTTGGCATCTGCTTTGTAGACCAGGCTGGCCTCAAACTCACAGAGATCTACCTGTCTCTGCCTCCCAAGTGCTGAGATTAAAGGCATGGGCCACCACCAGGCGACATGGATATTTTCTATGTGAGGAGTGTCTTTTATATGATACCTGTAAGGTACGTCTTAAACTCCAGTCTGAGACACTTAAACTGAAAAAAGATTTCTCACTTCTCTAATCAAACTGAAAATCCTTACAGTAGAGAAAAAAAGAATTTTGCAAATGAGATTTGAAAGATGAGGGAGGGCAGTCCCTGGCATCTTAAGAGCAGATTCTGTTAAGATTGTAAACCTGTACATACACATCTCTGTGCACATTTGCATGAGGAAAGATAAGTTATTTTTTTAATTGATCAGCAAGAATTCCCTGAGTAATACATATTCCATAGTAATGAAATAGGTCCAGGCCAAATACCTAACAAGAAATCTGCCCCAATGACCCCCAAATGAAATGTACCTGAAGATTTCCAGAAAAACAATTCATATCCAGCATTACCAATTAGCAGATAAATGGGCTCAACCATTTGCTTATACTGCATCTAGGAGCCGACAGCTACCAGGCATCACACCAGCCCGCAGAGAACAGTGGGTGATTTGTATCAGAGTCGAAGATAATTAACTCCAGTTTCAGAGCTGTTTGGGGCGAAGGCACTAAATTTCCATCGTGCAACTGACAGATGAAAGGAAACTCAAAACAAGCCTGCACGGACAAGGACTCCAACCTTTGAGAGTCTGTGTGGACAGCAGCACAAGGCAAAGAACATGCTTTGGAACCATGCAAAGCCAGGTTTCGATGCTTCCTGTGAAGCCTGGACACATCTCTCTACCTCCGATAACGTCTATGTTCTAATCTTCAAAATGGGGATGCTTGTTTTTATCTTGCAAATTGTGGAGAGAAATGGGTAAAATCATGTTTCCGTTGCTCAGCAGCCGCACCTGGCAAGCACCAGACATATCCTAAAGGAGGCTGTTCTATTATTGCTACATTATTCCAGTCCTCGCTGATCAAGTTCTGCCATGTTTTCTAAGCACATAGATTTGTAATATTCCCCTACCGCATTCCATCTATACGAAGTTTTGACAGGGTGGCAAATTTTAGATCCTAAAGATCTTTTTAAGGCATAAATTGTGGCCAGGAGTGGCACACGTCTGTAATCTCAGTGCAGTAGGGGAAGAGAGATGTGAGCAGATCTCTTAGAGGAAGGCTAGCCTGGTCTAAGAAGTCAGTTCTTGTCTCCTATTAAACCAAAAAAACTAAACTGTCACCCAATGGGTGTGAACAGGGCCAAGAAGCTACATTTCTTTATTTTAATTTTTATTTTATGTATTTGGCTGCTTTGTCTGCATATGTATCTGTGAACTATGTGCTTGCCTGGTACCCATGGGAGGTCAGAAGAGGACCCTAGATCTCCAAGAACTGGAGTTACGGATGGTTGTGAGCCACCATATGGGTGCTGGGAATTGAACCCACGACCTCTGAAAGAGCCACAAGTGATCTAAACAGCTGAGCCAGCTCTAAAGCCCAATGAGTTGCATTTCTGACTAAGTGAGCTGCTGCTGTTACTGAGCTGCTGCTGGCCAAACATGAGGGGTGAGGCACCAAGGTAAAGCCGTTGGAAAGTTTTTAAATGAAATAAACTGGGAAGGGGGCAGGAAGCAGGGTTAATCTTTTCCATGCAAGGGTACACTTCACCACAACATTCACAACAATCACACTGACCTAGAACCCCCGAGCTCCACAGGGTTGGGAGCCCCTTCTTACCTCCCCAAGGGGCTGTTACCCTAAGGTCAGATACTCCATTTAGGATACAAGGCAAGAAATGAAGGAAGGAGTGGGTCCATGAACGGGAGGAGTGAAGTTCTGGAAAAGAGCTGTTGACTTTTGCATAAAAATGTGAGTTCCAGCTTCACACTTGTCAATTACTGAACTAGTTCCACACACTACTGTGGCAGATGGACAGGTTAATTGCCTCCACACCTGAGCCAATCTGTTTTGACTCCCTCCCTAAATAATAAACCCATAAAATCAGCCCCATCTGAAATGAATCGGGAAAACTCCACAAGAGTTACATGACCTCCTTCCTAGTCAGTAATCTTCCTGTAGGTTTATAGGACCCAGGAATGCCTGCTGACCTGTCGACAACACCAAAACCACGTCAAGAGAACTGATGACTGCTAGAGTTAATGACCAAGGGCCAGGCGTGATCCCATATTCAGGAGGTAGAGCCAGGTGGGTTTCTATGAGTCTGGGGCCAGCCAGTTCTACATAATGAGTTCCACTCTGGCTCAAAATCTTAGAATTTGACCACACCCCGAGATCTTAGAAGTGTCATCAAGGAAAAGTCCAGGTTTCCTTTGACAAAGACGAGGACGCGCTTATCGTATCTGATCTACTTGCAGAGCATGACTCTTCTGTGAGAGCATGAAGGTTTAGCCGCTGACAAGTCCAGAGCCCATCTTCCCATGGCTCTTTTGCAAATTGGGACACCTGGACAGTACGGCACTAATTTCTCAACCTCTCCAGACATGCCGAAAAGTAGATTTACAAGGTAAAGGCTGAAAAATAACTGACTCATCCCTCAACAGAATATCATGACTCCAGTAAACATGACGCATCTCATTTGCAACAGGAGATGGGGAAGTATGTGTGTTTTAAAAACTTTAGTTCTGGCCGGGCGGTGGTGGCGCACGCCTTTAATCCCAGCACTCGGGAGGCAGAGGCAGGCGGATCTCTGTGAGTTCGAGGCCAGCCTGGTCTCCCAAGCGAGTTCCAGGAAAGGCGCAAAGCTACACAGAGAAACCCTGTCTCGAAAAAACCAAAAAAAAAAAAAAAAAAAACTTTAGTTCTGTTTTAAACAAGCCACACACACAGGCAGACATTAGTCCTTGCAAGTAAAGGAATGTATCCACTCTGAACTCTCCCTCAGCTTCAGGAGAACTTTCAAATCGTTCATTAATGAATGCTTACAGTGCCCTGGTGGCCCCATTATGCTGTTGTTACGAAGTACTTATTTTCCCGATCCCAAGGGCTCTCTCTCATAGCAAATAGATGCTCCCTAGCAGCTGTTTCTGCTTTCTTGCAGAATTATCCATTCGGCCATGTATGTTTATCCATACGTGACAGAAAACAAATGCTAATTCAAGGCACGGTTGAGATGGCCCCCACTATTTCCCCTCTTGAAAACATTTCCATAGCTGGCCACACTCTACTCTCTTTTTCCTCCTGTCCAAGAAACTCTACCAAGTGGCTGGGGCCTCACACAGTGTCATAGGAGGCTCTGTTCCTCACAGCCTCGGCGGAGGTCACTTTGAAGTTCAAGTACCCCTTTGACTCCCAGATCATTATAAGAATCTTTTCTAATGAAAAGCCCTGGGCTTCCACAAAGCTTATCTGTAGCACTTTATGGACCAATTTGCCAAAATTTGTTGTACAAATTTGCAGAACTCAAACTTTCCAAAAAATCATGGAATAGCCAAATAGTAAATTTCTATATACACATATGAAAATCTCAATGAAATATCTTGATACGGAAATATTTATGATTTAGTACTATGCACAAACAAGCACATGATGATGCAAAGCAGGCTATGTCCTACTCTAAGTCACTCTGCTTCATTCTGACTCTGTGCAAAACCACAAGCATGTTTGTCTGTGTTTCTGGCAGAGCATGCTCAGGACAGTATGTCTACAATTTTCCTGGCTCCCTAAAAAATATACTTCCATATTTCCCTGGGACTCAGTAGCAATTACTGCTTACTGCTAATGAAGTGGTTTTTAAATTTCTTCTTTGTATGTTATTTAAATGTGGTAGTTTTATATTTTCTGCTCTAAATATGTACAGCTTCCTAATTAGAATATAAATGTTTCCCTGGGGGAAGGAGTTCTCTTATCAGCATGAAAGTCGTTTCCATACAGGTGGAACAAATTAATCACTAATTAGTAGGAAAATTAATGGAATTAAACAACAGTGGTAAATATAAAGTTAACTTGCCATACAGATTTGGCTTTAACGTCTCGCATTTAAACAAATCCTTCCCAGTAGAGTGTCTCCTAACTAGCTCCAATTTCTACTAGCTTGTTCTTTTCTGAATTGGTCCAATGAATCCTCGTACATCAACAACAAACTCCAAGAGAGACAAGGAATGAGAGGTGCAAAGGGGGCTGGCCCTGACGCTCTGCAACATGGCAGCCATGAATATGAATGGAGGGAGCCTTGGGCAGAAGGATAATGGCAGAGGGAAATGCTATTCAGATGACAGCTGCCGGCTCTCCCTGCCTGCACTGTCTTTCTCCAGCTGCCCACCCCCTCCGCAGGGCCTTGATTCCCCGCCCAGAGGAAGGCTGCAGTGCAGGCAGCTTTCATGGTGTTCTCACACTCCAAAAGCACAGAGGATAAAAGGCTGCCGTGTGGAAAGCTTGTGCTCCACAGAGTAACAACAGCGCTAAATGTGCTTAAAAATACAGTGCTATTTTTCCCATCAATCACAGCAAATGCCAAGGGGCTCTCCAATCTACTGGGAGGTACAAGGGTGAGCATGGTTTAATTGGTTCTGGGAATCTTATGAGCCGGCTAGACCTTTAATTAGAGGAGTTGCTGGATTGTGTGATGCCTGAGTTAGGGAGGGGCAGACTGGTTCCGCCCTGGTCCTGGTTGTTTGCGAATTCACCTTTCAACAAACTTAAAAGGATTCACTCATACTAAACGAAAAATTCAAGGTAACAGTACTCCACGTATTTATTCACAATCCTAGTCTCTTTGCATATGAATTAGATTTGATAACAGTTTATTTCCAATTCACAGTTTCTTATGTAGGCCAAAAGGAGAAGCTCTGAGCTTCAGAAGGGGAATCTGAGACTCAAAAGCATCCAGCTGTCAGGTGGGTAGACAGGCATTTGGTGTGGGCACAGGCACCACTAAAATGAGGGCTGTGTGGAGAGAAAGTTCCAATGTGGCTGGATCTTGTAACTTTTCAAGAGTAACTCCATATTTCGGTGTGACTCTGGGTTACAGGATGACAAAGAGAGGCAAAAATCAGTACTTCCTATAAGAAAACAAAAATCTCTGAGGATCAGACCAGCCCTGTGGACACGGGGTTTACAACCTTGCACTCAAAAGGAGCAAGGCCTTAACACAGGACTTATTTATTTTGTGTGTATGACTATGCACATATGTATGTGGTGTATGTGCACGTGTGTGCGGAGGCCCCAGGAGATGTCCGCTGGCCTACTCTATCACTCTCCATGGTCTCTTACAATATCTGAAGCTAGACTGGTAGCCAGCAAGCCCAAGTGATAATCCTCCTGTTTCTGCCCCCAACATACATTGGAGCAGTGTATGTGTGGCCATGGCTGGCTTCTTATGTGGGTGTGAGGGATTTGAATGCAGGACCTCAGATGTAAGGGGCAAACACTCTTACCCACTGATGATCACTCCAGCCCCTGAAAACAGGACTTTTTTAAAAGAGCACCAAAATCATATATGCATAAGTTACCATCCAATATGTAGACGAGAAATAGAAACAGATCATGAATTTGAATTCAAAACTGCCTTATCAATTTTCCTTAATCAAGTCCCTAAAATAATTTTGGATGTATTCCTCCTTTTATTGAAATAGTAATAATAAAGCACCAGGGTTTACGCTTTAAATATTTTACCCAAGGATTTAAAAGGCAAATGCATTTACTTCCACACCTCAGCCATTACAGATTTCTCTTTCATGTGTGAAAAGACTGAGGAACAAAGAAACAACACGATTAAACAGGAGGAAGAGGTTAGAACTCCAAAGTCCAGTCTCCTTGTGATTCAACAAGAGAGCAAGCCTTGTAAAACCCCTCAGGCCACGAAGGAACTAAGTTGCTTTCACAGTAGTCCCAGCAAGCTCTACGTTCATGTTGCATCACTACTACTAGATGAGTGAGACTCTGGGAGAATACGCTGTTTCATTACCTATGGCAGCCTCAGGAGCAGCAGCGTCAGTTCCCCAGGACCTAGAGTGGTCTTACTGCTGCTGTAGACCTGTCAAACCAAACACGGTCAAGACCCAGCCACAGATTACTCTCACTCCATCTCCTTCTTATTCAATACTTTTATTTTCGGATTTAATTTATTCCCCACCTCTCTCCTAGAGTTCAGGAATTAGTCAACTAACTAACCACCCTCCATTCAGCATTTTACCCCTGAATTATTAAAAAATTAAAGTATTTCCCACATTGGATTAAAAGTACACATTGGATATAGTTTTAAAAAATAAAGGACTCTTCAGTCAATTGTGGGTCATTGTGTAGAGATTCTAGTCCAGTGCTAGGTACACGGTAAATACGGGTTGGGTGTCCCACCCCTCCCCAGGTATACATCAAGGGCAGCCTACCAACGTCTAATCAGACAGTAGCTTTTTTGGACTTCAGAATCCTTCTTAATACGTCCTCTCCAGGCAGCCATAACTGACAGGTCAGACTTGGCTTGTCACAAGGCCTCCAAACTCTCCAAATACCAATATGCTAAAACTAAATAAAAGCATAGACAGGAACATCCACAGTCTTGCAAAGACAGCATCACAAGAACGTTGGCAAATCTCTTTTTATCTACTGCTTAGCCTAAGCGTTAAGATCAGCAACCATAAAACAATCCGCCAAAAGTCAGTGACGACATCTTCTATTATCACCGCTGTCTCCCTGCTGCACACTCAGCAATACCACCCTGAGAGTCACACCAGAGATCAGAAGGGCTGACCCCCAGCGTAGTGAAGCGGCAGCCAGACTGCAGGCACTGTCCATGAATAAGGAAAAGAGCAAGGGAGAACAAGATGGATGTAGGGGTCTAAGAACCAAAGGGGGAATGGAGAGCAGGGAGGGGGAGGCAGATGAAAAAACTCCCATCTCGTGTTTCCAAAACACATCTTATGAGACAGAAAGAAGAAGGCCATAAGTGTCCCAGCTGGCAGCAACTTTTGCTTCAGGTTCTAGTCATCTCCTCTACTCCAGTCTGGAGCCCAAGAGACGGGGCCAGATAACACGCATGACCTCCAGTTTCTCTCAAGTTGGCAAGCATGGCTTGGATGTAAATGTCTCCCATGGGCTCAGACACTTGAACCCTTGGTTCCCATTGGTGGCATTGTCTGGAGAGGTGTGGGAGGTCTGGCCTTACTGAAGGAATATGTCACTGGAGGTGAAGATGCGAGCTCTCTGCCTCTGGTTTTGTCCTCAGTCACCCTGCCTGCTGCCAAGCCTCCCTGCTGGGATTGGTCCCTTTGGAGCTGTGAGAGCAAACCAACCCTCCCTGCTTTAAGTTGCCTTGGTCATGGTGTTGCACAGCAACAGGGAAGCAATTCATATAATGAGTTAGGATGAACAGACATCAAAGTGGAGGCTGATCCCGTCAGTGTATGTATATGGACCGTGTGCATGCAGGCTGTGAGCAGCTGGCTATGGGAGCTGGGAACTGAACCTTGGTCCTCTGCAAGAACAGCATGTGCTCTTGACTACCAAGTTATCTCCCCAGCTCCTGTTCCTGCCTGTCTCTTACTTCTGCTTCCTCCAGATCTCGACTTGAGCCTTGTGAGAAATACTGACTAGCAGCCGTCTGTAAAGCCATAGCACCGGAGTCAGGAACTTTCAGTGAAGAAGACCCCATAACCTGTCACCCCTTCAGGACTAGTGACTTCACTCTCCCAGTAATCAGGAGAGCTGGAAGTTGAAAAGCTCTTAGCTGAGAGCCTCTCAAGGAATCACAATTGGTTAGAGGGAGCAGATTCCCAGGAGCTGACAGATCCATGGGAGAGATGGTTAACCTACACAAGGGGACTAGCTGACAGAGAGGACATAAAGACTAGGTCCCCTTGCCTTAATGTGGGACAACTCTTCTAGACTTTGTGCGCTTCAAAGCATCCTGTGTTTCATTCAGTTTCTCCCTTGCCCAATTCTGCTGCTCTCAATGACCTGCTGGGTGTTGTTGCTGGGTGCTATCCCTAGTAAACCTACACACAAATCTCAATGTTCTAGAGAACTAAAGCGTGATCATCAGAAACAAGGTACAACTATGTACAACTGTGTATTGTTTACTGAGACCTCCAACGTTTGTATCTACCCTACTTAAGACTTTGCCATTCAGGGGACACATGAAAGCACAGCCAGGTTGTTTATCAGTCCCATTTTAACAGTGGCTCTGCTGGGTCTTTGTCTACGCTGTTCTCATTGCCCATGGTTCTGAGGTGCATATGCACAGCGTCCACAGGGTATTATGTTAGTAACTGAATGAAGTACAAACTCAGTAGCTAACGACTCAGTCCATAAATCACTCACTGATATGAACAGCAGACACCATGGCCAATGACCAATCTTGCCACTTCTTTCAAAGCATGTTAGTTACTGGATTGGTGTTAGCCCTGAGTGTTTGGGGAGTCAGAGAAAGGAAAAGAGGATTCCTTGTTAGTGTTCCCACAGGCTTGTTCATGAGTGTCAGGAGCCTGAACAGGAAAAGGGTCTGAGAAAGGTCCTAGGAATGAGTTCTTTCATCCACCACAGGAAGAGCGGGACCAGTATCTACCCATGTCTGCTTGTTTCTTATTGATTCCATAACAAACTTCCATAAGCATAGACAACATGTTTTTTAAATTTTATACATTGGAGGTCAGGACCTTAAAATAGGGCTGTGCTCTTCTGGGAGGCTGAGAGAAGACGCCATTGCTCTCCTTTCCTTGCTGCCAAAGGCTATAGGCTTCCTTGACCCATGGCCTTGCATCACACTAACCTCTGACACTATCCCGACTCTGATGACCTCCCATTTATTAAAAAAAAAAAAAAAAAACAACAGTGAATATGGCAGGCCCACCTTGCCAATCGCAGACGTCCATCTACTTCGGTATCTTTACAGGATCACATATACAAAATCCCTTTTGACATGCAAGTTGCATACCCTCGGGCTTGATGGATGAGAACGACAGCTTTGGTGGAATATCGTTCTGCCTTCCACTATCAGCTTTTCCCAAATGGCTGACGCTCTCTGGACAATGTTTTGAATTTAACTGCAGGAAAGACAGACTGCTTGTCAGCATCCATCTGCCTCTGTGCCCACTGGAAACGGGTGGACGCAAAAGAATGACTGAGCTTGGCGTTCTCAGGTCAGCTTTTCCAGGGAGGGTCTCTCAACACACTCAGCCCTGGTTTCACTCTGCACTGAAAAATACCCCGGGACCAGAGTTCCAGGGATACTGAGTCCATTGTCTTTCTCTTGGATACTCACAGTTCCTACAGACATACCAAAGGCTGGTGATGCTGTACAATAAAGGAAGCCTTTCCGGCTTGCTGAACCCCAGGCTTTCTAAATGTGCTTTCTTATATTCATGGACGCTTTGGGAATGCTGCCCTCCAACTCTGGACAATGTCATGAAAACAGCTCTGTGGAAAGTCTGCAGACCTCTCAGTCCCCTGAAAAGCCAAGTTTCCTGTCAGTCCACACCACCTGTTAGACTGGCTTCTTCTCTCACCAGCCCTGAGCTGATGATGCATGTTGACGCACGTGAGCCAAGTGTATGAAGTCATACTCTTCAGGTACCTCAGCACCGCCTGGAGATTCATTTCTGGGAAAGACTGTGCCCTGCCGCCCCCTACTCAGCCCCCTTCTCCTTGAATCTGGCTCTCCAAGCTAATTTTCAAAGTCCAACAGGAAATGGTATGTCATCAAAAAGACGCAGAGGCTTTCGCTGCCACTTCCTCATCAAATCAAATACTTGGGCAGACTGCCTAGTGAAACCGACACTCCCCCTCCAAAAAAAGGCAATTGTTTCTTCTTTCAGAAAATGGACTGCTATTGTCAAAACAGATAGGAAGGTAATGCCTTGTATTGGTATAGTCCAGGCTGCAGCCAGTGTCTCTACCGCAGTGGGATGCTGGGTTCATAGGGTCTTTCTTAGGCATCATTAGAGGCGTTGGAAGAACAGAATCTGAGTCCAAAAGAAACTTAGAAACCATTCATTTGATTTCCTTTTATAACCCTGGAGTCTTCCTTCACTACACCTAATTTAAAAGCTCTTAATTCAGGTTTTGCATATTTTATAATCATCACCTGCCCTTAGGGATCAGGTGATTTGCAGAGCCTCATGCAGGTGATGTGCCTCGTCCCTGTGTCCGAATCCCTCCCCTCATCTGTCCAGAGTTTTCATCACACTAATAGTCAATACTTATTGCATACATCCATATTCCATGTGGCAAGCACTCTGCCAAACCCTATAATTACGTCATCTTATTTGCGCTTGCCTACAGTCCGGCAGTACTGCTACTTTACAGGCAAACAGCCACTTCCTGAATTTTACTGTATTGACTGACACTGAGCGTGTCCCATGCTCCACAATGTACTCAGCACCTTCCACTTTTACCCTCACATCTAACTAGATGCTGATACCCCTCTCTGAGATGAAGAAGCAGAGGCTTCCACGTGCTCAGACATTGCCATGGTGACAGAGCTAGTACGTGGCAGGGTGGAACCCGAACACTGAGGAATCTCCTACTCATCTTTACTTCTTCCTCTATGCTTTCTTTCCAGCCAGGGCCTCCCACTGGCTCCCAGTGGCTCTGGGCATCCTGAAGTCACAGAGCACTTTTTTCTCATCGCCCTTCTCTGGATATTTGTCTCATCCCTGGATAGAGGTTACCTTCTCTTCACTGAGCATCCCTTGTAATGTTGCTTGCCGCGTTTGCTCTGTAAATGCAAACGCATATAGAGCAAATCTTGTATCAACTGGAACTTGAACGAAAATCTACTTTGTTTTGAGGCAGGGTCTCTCTATGTAGCCATGGCAGGTCAGACTCCCTATGTAGATCAGACAGGCCTCAAACTCACCGAGATCCACCTGCTTCTGCCTCTCCAGTGCTGGGATTAAAGGTGTGTGCTACCCAGCTCAGCTGAAAAATCTGTTTTTGATGCAGGGTTACCAGGTCTCAGTTGTTTATTTCTAGAAGCAACTATTCAATGCTTTTCAGTACAAGGCATTAAACTGATAGTTTCTTTCTCAGACCTTTGCCTAGCAGCCACCATAGGAGACAGCCACTGTTTCAGTTCCCTCAGATCTAGGGTGAGGCCAAGGTTGAAAGGACCTCTACCAGTCAGAGTTATAGCTCCAAAACCTAGCAAAACATCCAGAACACAGCAGATGCTCAAAAATTATCTTTTGAATGATGATCAGCTAAAAACTCATGCCCTTTCTTAGTTGAGAAGCTAATGGCAATTACGGTTGTGGGCAAGGGAGAGTGGAGAGTCAGTTTTCTTAAGGGATTGTGGTGGTTTGAATGAGAAAGGCTCATACACTTGAATATTTGGTCTCCAGTTAGTAGAAGCCTTTGGAAAACACTAGGAGGTGTGGCCTTGTTGGAGGAGACATGCCATTAGCAGCCAGCCAGCTTTGAGGTTTCTACAGCCCATACCATTCCCAGGATCATTCATTCTAGCTCCTGCTTGAAGATCAAGACGTGAGCTCTCAGCTACTGTTCCAGCTCCCTGCCTGCCTTCCTGATGCCATGCTCCCCACCATGATGGTCATGGACTCTAACCCTCTGGGACTGTAAGCCCAAATTAAAGGCTTTCTTTTCTAAATTACCTTGGCCAAGGTGTTTTATCACAGCAATAGAAAAGGGGGTCCAGCCTCTGAGAGGCTGCCTATGATCCAGTGGATGGTGCCACTCCAGTGCACACACAGAAAGTGCTAAATAGACTCTGGGGGAAAGGGGGCACATGAAGTTGGGAGGGCAAAATGGTTGTAGGAGGTAGGGGAGAGGGGAGGTAATATGCGATAGATTTAATCAACACACATGTGTACATGTATGAAATCCTCATACAACTGAAAAAAAAATTTTTTAAAGTCATGTCCTTGTGAGGATACTGGTCACTCATACGTGTATAGACCAACATGCAGGCAAAACACTCATACACATAAAATAATAACACATTTTTAAAACAAGCTATGTCCTGCCAGTTGTGGTAAATGACTGTAATCCTAGCACTCTGGAAATTACAGGAAGATCAGGGACTGAGGGATGAAAGTATAAGGACTGCCCAAGGATCCCCGGCAGGCTATCAGGGAAGGGGAATGGGAAAATCTAGCAACCATCAAAGGTTTCTGAACACACAATGACCCAAAATTAGCCTAAAACCAAAACCACAATGAGTTGCTGGTGGCACTCCACCATGCTGCATGACTTGACTGCAGCCTTGGTTCTGAACACAGCATGCTCACGTTGCTCTGTGCGTGACGTTGAGCCACACAATGCCAGCAAACACCGCCTTCACCGGGAGTCCCTCAGATTCCGGAGCACTGCGTGCTATGAACTGCATGGCATTTGTTGTGTAGAAACACAGTGATTTAACTCCATAAAACAAGGTCTTTTAACATCTTCTCGCCATCATTCCTCAGTCTACAAGTATTAAATTGGTATCCCTTTGGATTCGATTGTGTTAGATTTGATTTTTTTAAAATGCTATTTGAATTGCTGACTTGAGTTTCACAGAAAACTTGTTAAGAGAAATTTTGGGGTTGAAATTAGGACAGAATGGCCAACAATTTCTGAAATGGCCCTAAACATACTTCAGCCATATGGTGCTGTGTATTTATGTGAAGTGGCATCAACTTAAGATAGTCTTCATATTATAGAATCAAATATTTGCCCGAGATTTAATTCTTTATGTAAAATGAACACATTCATCTCATCAGTGTAAATATGCTTCCACCTCTAATAACTACAATGCTATATGTAAAGATTTCAGTTGCATGCCTACTTTATATTTCTGTATACCTGGAGTTGTATAAAGATTTCTTGGGCAAGCAAGGTCACAAGTGGAAAACGTTTAAAAAGCCTTGCTCTAGACAGACTCAAGAGGCCTGTGTTGGAGAATGCAAAAACTCAAGATGTTTATTTTTACATTTTGAAGTCCATTTCTCTAAAAATAAATGAATATATTAAAAGTATGTTACATTATTAGCTCCTGCAGGAAACACGAAGAGGATGGTGATCAGATGCCTCTCCTAAATGCAAACAGAAAATCAAATGGAACCCCAGATGGACAGGCTGAAAATGATACAGAGCCTGAGTTTGCCACTAAGACCATTCCAGTAGGCAGAAAAGCAAAACTGATGTAGATGCTTAAAACAATACAGAACATCACTTGGCCTAAATAAATTTAAAAAAAGGGGGGTGGTGGTGGCCAATATCGCTATTTGCTGAGGTCAGACTTCTCACTAAACAGAATCCAGGTCTCTAAAATCCTAATCTTTCCATCACTCCAGCAAAAGCAAAGGGCTCCAGTTCCATGTGATTCAGGATGCCTACCTGTTACATAGACAAAGTCGGACCTTGGATTAGCAAGGATGGGCACCCTTGTGCACTGGTGTGATGGTAAGATGGGTGGTGAATGTGATACAGATCTGCATCTGTATACTATGTCCCAGAGCCTAAGGCTCAGTCTATGGAAATGCCACCACAACTGAAAAGTGACAAGTCAACTTATTTTCTGATTTTCCTAATGCTCATTATTCCCATAAGATAAATTTATTTACCCAGTAAAATTACAAATAGATTCATATATTAAGAAATACTGCTTCTCCACCCCATCTATGAGCTGCTGGAGTACGTGAAGGGGCCTGACCCGCAGACCCAAAGCTACAGGATCTCCACAACACAGGGCAACAACAGGATATCCAGGAAGAGTAGTAGACACCAGAGACCTAGAACCAAATCAATGGCTCTTTGCAATGAACACTTGTAAGTAAAGATATATGGACAAAGGGGCTCATTGAGTGACTCACTGTGTCACACGGCAGCTTCCATGACGAGACTTAATTTTTCCTTTTTTTCTTTTTTTTCCTCTTAAATTTTGTTTTATTTGGGTGGGAGGAGCGTTGCAGGGGCGGAGGGTGGATGCAAAGGGACAGGGGAATGAATGGGATCAAGATGCAGGATGTGAAAGGCACATAGAATAAATAAATAGGAAGTAATAAACAAACAAACGAATAAATACTGCTTCCTAGTCAGGTGTAGTAGGGCATGCCTTTAGTATCAGCACTGGGGAGGCAGAGGCAAGCAGACCTCTGTACGTTCAAGGCCAGGCTGGTCTACATAGTGAGTTCCAAGATAGCCAGAGTTACATAGTGAGACCCCGTCTCAACACACACACACACACACACACACACACACACACACACACACACACCACAGTTTCATAGGACTGAAACCCAGCAGGGCAAACTCCCAATCCTATAGCTCCATGTGTGATGTTAGAGGGCTTGGATGGTCACTCCTCCAGCTTTATGACTGAAACACACCTGTTTCTCTTGGGATGGTTCTCTGCCCTGTACACAGCTCTCTCTTCTTAGCAGATATCTCATGATTCTGGCACCTGTAACATCTTGGGGGCTTCAATGCATTCCTGACTTCATTTTCATATCTTCATGCAATGACCTCTCTGGGACTCCATGCGATGACCTGTCAGCCACCAGCCTCGCCTCAGCACCTCTCCTTAGCCTTGGAGGAAGGTTCTACCCACCCTTTACCCTTTCATGCTTTGGGGGAGCAGAAAACACCTGGGGCCTTTCATTTTTACAAGCTGGAAGCTTAACTGGATAGGGTCTTGCCCTGAGGGCACCACTCCCTTTATTCCATTTTGGATCAGGCCTTTTAAAAATCTCATCTCGGGGCTGGAGGGATGGCTCAGATGTTAAGAGCACTGACTGTTCTTCCAGAGGTCCCGGGTTCAATTCCCAGCAACCACATGGCAGCTCACAATTGCCTGTTACTCCAAGATCTGATACCCTCACACAGACATACATGCAGAATGCAGGCAAATCATCAATGCACATAAAATAAAAATAAATAATTAAAAAAAAATCTTCTCATCCCTTTCAGCATAAGCTTTGCCTCAAACATTAAATTTCCTGGTGCTGCTTCTCTCTTCCAACCGCACATTTTGTATGTCTTTTTGCCCACAAGCACTTTTTTTTTCACTGTAGAACTGCATAAGCATGATAACTAATAACTACAAGACAGAGACAATCCTAGGCTGTTTGAAAATCTACTCCACCAAATAAAATCAGTTCATTGCTTTACAATTTAGCTTCAGACAGATTCTTAGGACATGGGCAAAAGGCAGCCACATTCTTTGCCAAAATACACTACAATAGTCTCTAGATCAGTTGTTAATACTGTTTTCCTTTGAAGCCTTTGGAGCCAGTCCTCCGCAATCCTCATTGCTCCAGGCTCCTACTGGGAGCGCCCACCAAGTGCCACTTAGAGTGTCCAACCATTTGTCTAGTCCAAAATCCCCAAGACTTCCACATTCCTCCAAAAACCAGCAGGCTCAGGCCTGTCCGAGTAGTAGCCTCCTCCCTGGTAACAGCTTCTGTTTTAGATCTGATAAGTACCTTCAGCAAAGACGCAGGATGTGAAATCAACATACAAGAATCAGTGGCTTTTCTGTATACCAAAAGTAAACTTGCTGAGAAAGAAACCTAAGGGAAAAAAAAATCCCATTCACAATAGCCTCAAAAATTCAAAACAAAACAACATCGTCTACAACAAGAAGCATAGGAATAAACCTAAGCAAAGGGGTTAAAGGATCTACAGTGAAAACATTAAGAAACTGGGAAAAGACATTAAAGAGACATTAGACAGTGGGAAGACTTCCTAAATTACTAGATTGGTAGAATTAATATCTCGAAAATGGCTATATCACCAAGAGTAATCTATAAATTCCAAGCAATCCCCATCAAAATTCCACTGATGCTCGTCACAAAACTATAAGGACAAAACTAATAAAATTAACATGGAAACACAAAGGGCCCCAAATGGCCAAGGCAAACCAAAACAGAAACAGCGCCGCTGCAGGGAGCACAATATTGTCTGACCTCAAACTACACTAAAGAACCATAGTGACAAAAGCGGCATGGTGCGGCCGCAAACAGTCATGCAGAGCAACAACAGAACAGAATTCCCAGAAATAAACCTAAACAGCCGTTTCTGACAAATATGCACATACATGCACTGGAAAGAGGACAGCCTCTTCAACAGATGGTCCTGGGGAAACTAGATAGCTACATGCAGAAGAAGAATAAAGTTAGATCCATATCTCTCCTTACCCAAAACAAACAAACAAACAAACAAACAAACAAAATAAAACCAAAAAATCCCCCAAAAAACAACAACAACAAAAACGAAAATCAACTCAAAATGGGTCTAAGACCTTGATATAAAACCCCAATACTACTATGACTAGAGGGGAAATGCCTTTGGATATGGGCATAGGCAAGAACTTTCTGAACAAAACTGTAGTAGCACAACAAATAACCCCAGAAATGGGCAAATGAGATCTTTATGAAATTAAAACTCCTTCATAGCAAAGGAAGCTATTGGCATAGAGAGAAGATGTCCTACAGAATAGGAAAACACTTTGCCTGTTATATTCCAAATGGAGTGTTAATATTGGAAGAATTGCCAAAGTTCAGCAAAGCAAAGCACCCAAATCTTCAGATTGGTCAGCCTGTTTGTGAACCAAGCAGACAGTTCTCAAAATAAGAAACACAAACAGCCATAAGTACTTTTTAAAATCCTTAGCTAACAGGGAAATGCAGGTGAAAACTCTCTTGCCATTCCACTGTACCTGAATTAGAGTGGGCCCTGCTGGAGACAAAGGAGACTGGAAAGATGGTTCAGCGGTTAGAGCGTGCACTGCTCTTCCAAAGTCGTCAGTTCACTCTCTGGCACTAACATGGGTGTGTCACAACTGCCTGTGATTCTGATGTGTTTGGACTCCAATGGCAGACCCTCCACAAGACACACCATTTAAAAAAACAAACAAACAAACGACAATACATGTCGGGAATGTGAGGAAAGGGCAACTGGGGGGAATGGAAGCTGGTGCAGCCACGACAGGAATCAGCGTTGAGGAATCTCCATGAAGAAAAAGTACAAGGACCATATGACTTAGCTCATGGACATACACCCCAAGTTCTACGACAGACATACTTTCACATCTATGTTTGTTGCTGCACACTTCATAGTATGTAGGAAATGGAAACAGCCTACTGTCCATCAACAGTGGAATGGATAATGAAAATAGACACAAGAAATTTTATTCAGCCACAAAGAAAAATGAAATTATGACATTTGCTGGCAAATGGATGGAATTAGAAAGTATTATATTAATCAAAGTATTCCAGACTCAGAAAGTCAAGGACCGCAGTTTTTCTATCATATGCAGATTCTAGATTTTAATTTTCATATGTGCATGTATGTGGGTACAGGTCATGATGCTACGGAATGGACCGTGGAAGGGGAAAAAAGAAATCCTGAAGGAAGTGAGGAGAGCAGAGAGGTACTTTGAGGAAGGCAGGGACAAGCAAGGAGGGCGGGATTTGAGGGGGGTGGGGAGGAGGGCCAACAAAAGCAAGAGATGTATGAAAACTTGAAACCCATTATATAAAGCAAGAATGAAAAGAAGAGAGGAAGGAAGGAGGGAGGGAGGAAGGGAGGGAAGGAGAAAGGAAAAAAGGGCAGGAGTTAATGAGGGAGGGAGAAAGAAAAGCCGTACACCCTCCTCTGTTTTAACCACCTGCTGCTCCTGGGCCTGCCCACAACTTATCTCCGCAGGAGGATGCCCAAAGTCCTTGCCGAGACCTTCATCAGCTCAGGCTCTTGGCTCTTCTCACAGGGGCGGCAGTCCCTATTCCAGCTGCCACAGCAGAAGTGAATCCCAGCTACTCCCTGGAACCATGCATGAGGTCTCATGTGCATGAGGTTGGGTCTCACACCCAGGTCCCAGCATCCTACTGAGCTCATAAGAAAGGCCCTGTGCTGCAAAGAGAGAGAAGGAGCCCATTGTGTTCAGTTCATTTTGTCTAAGCCAGGAAGACTGTAAAAAATTCTTTCTTATAAAGATGTTATTTTTGACAGGGGAGGGTGGTCATGCTATTAGGTGACAATTTTTTTTATTAAGAAAAAACAAAGCATGACATATTCAAGACATTTTTACTTAAATAATAACAGCCTGACAGAGAACCACACAGACTAGTTTTGTGTGACTTTGGCCAAGTTATGCAACCTTTTGCAGCTGTGGTTTTTCAACTACTGAAATAGCCATCTTGCAGAATTTTTTGTTATAATAATGCAAGCACACTAGCAGTACTACTCCTGGGTGCCACAGCGCTAACAAGAATGTTCCTGAAGGGGTCTCTCAGTCCCTGCCCACCTGTCTCAGCGCTGTGACGAAACACCACGACCAAACGCAACTTGGAGAGGAAAAGGGTTTATTCTGCTTATACTTCCACATCACTGCTCCTCACTGAAGAAGTCAGGGCAGGAACTCACACAGGGCAGGAACCTGGAGGCAGGAGCTGGTGCAGAGGCCACAAGGAGTGCTGCTTACTGTTGCTCCCCATGCCTTGCCAGCCCCGGGATAACCCCAGCCACAAAGGCCTGGGCCCTCCCCCATTTGTTGTTAACTAAGAAAATGCTCTACAGGCTTTTGTACAGCCTCATATTATGGTGGCATTTTCTCAATTGAGGTTCCCTCCTCTCAGATGACTCTAGCTTCTGTCAAGGTGACATAAAACCAGCCAGTACACCACCCCTACCTCTCTTTCTGACTACTACGGTGCTGGGCATCAAACCCAAGGCCTTGTGCATGAGCTACATGGCCATGGAGTCTAGCACTTTTTTCCATTTATTTATGTATTTATTCCTTCTTTCCTTTCTTGTTAGTAACTTTATTTTTAAATTGACAAAATGAAGTTGTATGTTTTTATCATTTATGTCTTATGCCACCCCTGACCTGAACCAACTTACATCCCTGTCTGCATATTTTGACTGCCAGGCATTGGTAAAGATGGGCTAACAGCTCATCAACCTACTTTCTTCCTTTCCCATTCAGGTAACTGAATGTCCTAGAATTCCTTGCCCTTAGCTGTAAGTTCTAGCCAAGGGGATGCAACTAGCAGTGGTACCCACTTTCTGAGGTCTAACCTTGTGTCGCTCAGCCATGCACACTTCACCTACGCTGCCTCTTCCCTCTGCTTGACAAGCAAAAACAGGAAGATGTGGAAGATGATGGAGCTGCAAGACAGAGTGGCTCTGTGTCTGATCGCTGCTTGGAGGAAGGCCAACTGCAGCTCAATTTCCTGCTCAGAATTCAGACAAGCTAAAACTGCTCCTGCTACTTTTGAAGCATTCTCTGGTGCAGAGTGTTTTGTTTTGTTTTTACGGTAGCTGGTAAATGAAATCCTGGGATTTTTGAAGAATGTCATCAGATTATATATAAAAGTAATTAATCAGTGTGCCAAATCAGATCCCTGCTCACAAAATACGCTCCAAGACTAAGATTTCATTGGAAAGTAGGTCTTCTTTATTTATTTATAGATTTGTTTATTTTCATTGTATGTGTATGAGGTTTTTGTTCGCATGTTGGTATGTGCACTGGGTACATGTCTGGTGCCCTTGGAAGTCAGAAGAGGGTGTTGGATCCCCTGGAAGTGGAGTTACGGATGGCTGTGAGTCACCACATGGGTACTGGGAACCGAACCGGGGTCCTCTGCGAGAACAAGTGCTTTACCACTGAGTCATCTCTCCAGCCCCTGTAGACTAGCTTTTACTTCAGTTAACCTATACAATGTGCCAAAAGCTTAGGAAAACAATGAAAGTCCGCTTTAATGAATGGAAACTTCATTCCAGTGGATGTCTCTATGACGCAAAGAAATCCTCGATGGCTTAACTCCAGGTAAATGGAGGTCCTGCCCTGCCCCATGAGCAGCAGTGTTCCATGAGAGTGTAGTGTGACTTAGAGGGTTAGTGCAGAGACATTTTTGAGGATTTTTCTTTTTTTAATCAAATTGGAAAAAATTGGTGTTGTTAGATACACTCATTTATATTTAGTAACAAATAAGGATCATGTTCTTTTCTTTTAACAATTTGTTTTTTAATTTATTTAACCTGGATGTTTGCTGGCATGTATGCCTGTCCATCATATGTATGCCTGGTGTCCGAGGATACCAGAACAAGGCAATGGATCTCTTGGAACTGGAGTTACAGATAATTGTGAGCCTCTGTGTGGGTGCTGAGAATTGAACTTGGATCCTCCAGAAGAGCAGCCAGTGCTCCCAACTGCTGAGTCATCTCTCCAGCTCAGGATCATGTTCTTAACTTAAGCAATTATATGATTTCTTAGTTGTGTGATTATATTCCATTATGATTTGATGGCAGAGTGTTATCCATGGCTTAAGTACATCTGAAACCTCTTATTTAAATGTTAAAATATACAAGACTATGCATTTGTTTTGTCTTTACCTAAGAACTACACCAGAGTATAGTCTCAGGAACTTAAGCCTGAAGCCAAACATGTAGAAATTCAAGTCCCAACTTGACCCTAAGATCAATTAAGTAAATTACTTAGGATAATGCCTGAGGTATAAGACACCAAATCTAACTTGAGGTCATCCAGCTAAAGATCTAAAGCTCCTTGAGATTACTTTTGACTTTTAGAAAATAATCATGCTAATTTGGTTAAGGTCATAATCATCAAAGGAATATTAATAATCGATGGCCCTTCTGGAAACCCTCGTTGGTTTCACAGACGTTAACTTGGACCAAACACATCACAGGCAACTTAATGAAAACATGCCTCCAACTACACTCTGTACCTCTGCTCCTGTCTCTATCTGAACCCCTCAGAGCTCACCTGGTGCACTGGAAACCTGTTCAGTTTGGTCTCCTCGCTTCCTTGTGTGCTCCAAATATCCTCACACGCAGCTCCTCAAAGCATCTCTCTAAAACGCATGCCACATCACACCAGCAGCTCTCTTGCTCAAAACTCCTTCCCCGTATTCTCATTGGTCTTACAGTAAAACGGGAACTATATTTGCCTTGCCACGCCCCACCCAATGCCAGCTATTCTGGTACCTGCCCCATTTTCTTCCTTCCCATCATCTACTCTCCTTTGCATAAACACCCCAACTTCTTTCCCTCAACACCTTAACTTCCTGTTCCCTTTGCCCCAAATACTTTCCTTGCAGCTCTTTACATGGCTGATTTATCTTTCTCTTCGTGTCTGGGATTACACATCCCTTTACCCCATTAGCCTCTTGCCCTGCTGATTTCCTTCATAGAATTCATAAGACCCTATAATTTTGTTTTTACAGTCTGAAATCTTGGGTATTTATGATGACACGAACCTCCAGCCAGCACTCCTTCCCTCTTTAACACCTTGATCAAACATCATACCCTCAAAGAAGGACAGATAAGTGGATGAAACGTGTCGGCAATATCTATTTCGATGACTTAGCAATGGGGACCATCCATGAGAAACCATATTACCACATTTGGCAATAATTGTCACTGCCCTGTCCTGCTGTACAAGGAGAGCCCAATTGTACAATCTTAACTGCATGTCACTTAGGAATATAAAACTGTCTGAGGACATTCACATGGACCTTTTCACACTGAGCTTCACCCTTCACAACAACAAAATTACAGAACTGGTAATCCCAAGATGTATGTCAAAATTTAAGTAGTTATAGTGTTTGGAGACATGAAGCTGTTCTTGCTGAACTTTAAGTTGGGCAACTTGTCAGAACACGAGAGAGACAGAGACAGACAGATAGACAATAGACAGACACAGAGAGAGAGAGAGAGAGAGAGAGACTATTCCTTGGAAGGCACTATTCACATCAAACTCAGGATGCCATGGAAGTTCAGCGTGACTTCAGCTTTGTTTATGGCCCGGCTCACTCTGACAGGGCAGTGTGTTTTCCAGGTCTGACTAAATGGTAGAGATTGGTGCCTACAAGTTATTTCCTCCACAGTTCCTGGTGCCTCTAATGGGAAATGCAGGCTTGGATCACACACTGGAAATGTAAGGCAAGTCTCTCCACACTAAGTGCCCCTGAGAATGCCAATGTGTGAGCGCAGTTTTCCCTACTTCAGCTGACAAAGAAATGCTACCCCACTCCAGCGAACCTCTGAACTCTCTTCTATAGCGGAACAAGAGAGAAACCACTGAGCCCCTGCGCAGTGCCTGCCAAGGAGCTGGCAGAGACATCAGCCTGCACAGAGCAAAGTTTCAAGAACCAGGTCAGCAAAGTCCCTGAGGATGGACCCTCTTGTGAGGAAGTCAAGGGAGGGGATCTTTGCCTAGACATCCTCCAGTGCTCTCTGGAAGGCCCTTAGAGAACACTCCTGCCAGGAAGTGGCACCAGCGAAAGCTTTGGGTCTACTGAGCACTTAGCCTGGCTGCCTCTTTCCATTTGAGAAACTGTGAACATTTTAATAGATTATATTATATTTTCTCTTTGCTTGTAGAAAGCCCAGGGACAATTTCCAACTCTCTGCAATAATGCCATTGGACTTTATGGCGTGCATTCATTCATTCTGGTTATATCCCTGACTTCCTCTTATTTTCCCTCAAATCTGATTTCTTTAATTACTTTTTACTCCCTTGCATTCTGTATTACTTCAAGAAGCTTCAAATCCTTTTGGGAGTGAGTCTGTTAATGCAGAGATACAGTGAACTTTAAACAAAAATCATGACTACCCTAGTCTCTGAAAAGACAATGTGGCTTCATGCAGATTTAGTTTTGAAGACTGGTTTGGTGGGGTTAACCTTGGCTAAGATGCTCAGTATTTCAAATCTCCCATTTTCTCTCTTCTAAATTGATGGCAATAATACCTAAGTTGTGCAATGGCTATGAGAAGTTTTTAAAAACTTAGGTAAAGAACTGAGAATACGCCGGGCGTTGGTGGCACACGCCTTTAATCCCAGCACTCGGGAGGCAGAGCCAGGCGGATCTCTGTGAGTTCGAGGCCAGCCTGGGCTACCAAGTGAGCTCCAGGAGAGGCGCAAAGCTACACAGAGAAACCCTGTCTCGAAAAACCAAAAAAAAAAAAAAAAAAAAGAACTGAGAATATAGCTCAGTGGTTGAGTGCTCACCTAACATGCACATGCACAAGGCCCCAGGTTTGGTTCCCAGTACCATGACCAACTAAAACAGAGAACACAGGGGGAAAGAAAACAGCAAAATGTTAGGAATTAGTAACTGCTAAATTATTAGAATCCTTTATTACTATTAATACCTGTACAGATTACACAATCTGCTCATGTGCTCATGGTTTTTGTTGTTTTGGTTTTTGTATTTTGTTTGTTTGTTTGTTTACTTTTGGTTTTTGGTTCTCTGTACAGCCCTGGTTGTCCTGGAACTCCCTCTGTAGACCAGGCTGTCCTCGAATTCACAGAGATGTACCTGTCTCTGCCTCCCGAGTGCTGGGATTAAAGGCGTGCACCATGTTATTAGATTATGAGCACTAGCACTGAGGTGAACTACTCCTTCACCATCCTTTCCTCTAACAAACACTCATCACTCCCCAGTTAGAAAGCACAAACAGGTCTGGTGAGTTACTCGAAGTTACACAGTTATGTTAAAAGTGTAGTTATTAGACTGACTGAAATTTAAAAAGCTAAAATACTACAACATACTTATTCATATTCATTAAACATTTATGCACGCTACGTGCTCAATGCATAAGGCAAGCATAATGAAAAAACTGTATGCATAATTTGATGTATCCAATTATATAATTTGATACAATAAAGAACACAAGTAAATAAGTGGGTTTCATGTACGGAAGAAAGTCTGGTAACTCTCAGGCTACCCATTCTAAGCTGTTTTTCTGAGTAAATGACTTGGCGTTGTAGCTCAGAAATCTGATATCATGAGGCCCAGGAGTCTGAGGAAACCAGTCTTAATTTATACAATTCAAAATAAGTTTATAGAAACATTGGGAATATTAGGCCTAACTCAGCTTCCGTTATCAAAAGGTTTCCTCCCAGAACTGAGAAGCCCTTGTGACAGCCGAAAGAGCTTAGGTAAGAACAGGAATAATCTGGAGTCTCCGGGATGCCTGTTCTTTCACGGAGGGGAGGGATGCTCCCATGTGAGAAAAGGAGATCTTCACATTACAGCAGGAAACTTAGGTTGATGGAGTTGAGGTGAAGACACCTTGGCTCAGCCCTGCTTGACCCCTAAATAGTACTGTGACCTTAAGGAAGTCACTTCACACACACACACACACACACACGCACACACACACACACACACACACACACACACACCAGTTCCCCTCAAGGGCTTATGTCTAAATGCCCTCCACTGCTATACTCCATGACTAAGAGTCAGTGCTCACGGTGGGTACGGGGGTAGAGCATGGGAGGGAGTGGGAATAGCAGCAGGACACGCCTTTAATCCCAGCACTCAGGAAGCAGAGGCAGGTGGATCTCTGTGAGTTCGAGGACAGCCTGGTCTACAGAGTGAGTTCCAGGACAGCCAGAGCTACACAGAGAAATCCTGTCTGGGGAAACAAAAACAAACAAAACAACACCAAAAGAGTCTGCTTCAGTGCTCCCTCAGGTCAGGAGTGTCGCCAGGAAGAAAAGACCCCCTTCTCCACTCCTGCTGGGACCCAATTATCCCCGCCACTCCTCCCAGTGCCACCTCTGCTCCAAGAATAAGAAGTTCTGGGATTTGCATCAGATGATGGTGGTCTAAAGAAAGCTCCCAGGACTTTTTCTACAAAGCCTCTTTGCCCTTCATTACTGACAAGAAACAGGACCACAAGCAAGCCAACAGTGATTAAAAGAGGACGGTGCCTCATCTACGGACCAAGCATCTTCCTGTCCATTACTCAGCCCACCGTTGGCATTTCTCCTCAACGATCAGCACACTCAGATGTACATGCTCATCCACTGGGATCCACTGTGGAAAGGGAAAGATTATCCTGGTAGGTGACATATTTCACCACTATCCTCTGAAAGTCTTACTGCCACCCAGGGCACCCCCAGAGAAGACAACAAGGGGAATGAGGAAGTAGATGGAAGCTATTCTGACAGTCCCAAAATCAACATCATCTTCATTAATGATGCATATTTATTTTCTTATGTTCAAACATTATAAATTTCTTTTGTCAAGGATCATCTTCTAACGTTCATATCATTCTTATGCAGGAAGCTGTAATGATGCATAGTCTTCAGCAGGATTGCAAAAGAGGACTAATGTTGACGAGTCTAAAGAGCCTCCCAAGTGATGATATGATAAACCATAGCTACTGAGAACACTGATACAAAGACTTGGAGAAGTGGAAGAAAGGTCTTTCTTACTTTTGTCCTTACAAGTTAATATCCAAGCAGACTTGAGAAACACAGGAAACCCCATGGTCCTTTTTATTCTACAAACAGTTGGAGTCATGATTACAAAACTGTGTAAGTCACATTTCTAGTCTGGAAGACATGAATCAACCCAAAAATATGAACCCAAGATATCACTGGAGTTACCAAAGTGTTTATGACCTAACTAGCCTTGGGCAATGCAAAGAAGCAGCATCAAAAATAGCAACGGCAGACACTTCAGCTGCCATCTATCATGTCCTCAATCACCCACAATACCTGACTTTCCTCCTTCTCCTTAAACAAAAAGGAAATCAAGGTTTAATGCTCCATCATTTAACTATCTGTTCTAGGCCTCATCTTTATGAAGAACTTTCAATCTACATTTAAAAACAATTACCTGCAGATGATAGCATGTAGTTCTACACATGAGGTGTCAATGTTATTACAATTTTGATAACCCTGTTTTAGTGATTTAAGAAGCACAGAGTCTCCTATTCCCACCTGAGGAGGTGGTCCAGATCTCTCACTTTCTTTTTTTTTTTTTCCTTCTTTTTTTTAAAATTATTTATCTTTATCGTATCTGCATTGGCATTTCGACTGCATGCATGTCTGTGTGAGGGTGTCAGATCTTGGAGTTACAGACAGTTTGTTAGCTGCCATGTGGGTGCTGGGAATCGAACCCCGGTCCTCTGGAAGAGCCGTCAGTGCTCTTAACCACTGAGCCATCTCTCCACCCCCAGCTCTCTCACTTTCTGTGGTTTCTGCAGGCCATTCAAAAGGCAGCAACCAACCAACAGCTGCTGCGCCTGCCATCATGGACCTGTGCTCAGACAGGAGAAAGACATGACCAAGGCCACAGAGCAGACTGATGACTACCCCTGTCCTGGGGTAGGGGGAGCATGATGAGAAGCCAAGCTCTCATGATGAGAGGTGCTTTCTGGCCTCACTTTTCCCAAAGGGATTGAAGTTTCACAACGTGCCGGTATCGTGACTGGTGTCGTCGTTGACCCTTTCCACCGGGTACAAGTCAAGGGCAGCACAACAGAGGAAGGGACAGAGGACCCTGTGCGGAGCTAACCAGGAAGGGGAGGCCGTGGGCATGGTCCAGCAGAGCTCACAGAGCTGCTCTGGAATAAACAGCCTACACAGTCGAGGCCTCAGTGTAAGGAAGCATATGCCCTAAGGTTTAATTACCTCCAAAACAGTACAACTGGGATGACTCACGCTCAGTAACAAAGATGATCAACACGTTGTCCAGACTGGAAACTTGTCCCTTCATAGGAAGCAATAAATCTTCACAACCCATGTGCCCCTGAGGTAAACCCAAAGTAGCTTGTCTCCCCTGAAATGCCTCGTTTCTCCATTTTGTCTAACAATATTCCATCTCGTTCATTAGCGTCAGCCTTATAATCCGAAGGGACTTCATACAGTTCAACTGATAACAAGGTAGACGCTGTTAATTGTGTTCCCTCTGATGAGAACAGCACTACACATAAAAACTACTTCAGAGCATGCTGGGAAATAAAGACAGGTATCATGGGCACAGAGTTAGCATGTCAGTGCACATCCTGCTAATGAAAGAGTGGACAGCTGTGACAGACATGTATAGGAAAAAAAAATGTTTCCTCAATAGCCTTTTCAATGATTCTGAGGTACATTCAGATGGCCTGAACAAGTGACTGATGATCCAAAAATGTTTCTTATTAAGGCAATTAGCAATTACACATGAGTGTATACAATGTGTGTACACGTGTGTCCTCTTTGGATATGCACTGTTGTTTGCATCGGTCCCTAAGTGATGCCAGCATTGAGAAATGAAGCTAAATGCAGCTCTAGGGAGATGGAGAGAAGGCAGAGGAAAGTGTTCCTGAAGGAGGAGTGTCAGAGGTCAATGGGAGCTCTCAGGGTCAGTAAGGTTGCCAGATAAAATAAAAATAGTAAATTAAATTTGGATCTTAGATTAATGGGAGAAAGGGTTTTCTCTTAGTGCAGGTATGTCAGAAATATTGCAGGAATATTCCTTAGATTTATTTGCTAAATTAGGCAATCCTAATGGCTAGAGGGAGGGAGGGCATGCATGCCAACCACCTTTCTTCTTTGTCATGAATACTATCAAGATTAGCACCAATTGACATTTAAAGCACCTGGAGAATGAGGTCTACCCACAATGACATGCCTGTAATTGTAAGTTCTTTGACATCAGGTAGTAAGTACACTGTATTCCTCCTTCTATAGGACCTGGGTCATGAGTCACATGTGACAAACACTTAAAATGAAGTTTTGAATAAATAAGGATACAAGATGAATGGGAGGGGATTTGGGGGAGAGAGAGCTTAAAAATAACAAAGCCACTCATGGCTCGTGGAGGGGGGGGGGGGGGGGGGACAGGGGACAGCAGGGAATTTCCACATCTGTTGCGATCTGCTTCACCTGTGGGAAGAAATGATGCCTCACTGTAGCAAGGCAGCTGCAGAAGGGCTGAAGTGTCCTAAACAAGTACAAAGAACACTGAGGACCACAGTGAACTGGAGTGACTGGGGAGGAATGTTTTAAATTGGAGATCAACACTTACACAATCATTTACTTCAAAAACGTATAATTAAGGAAGGCAAGGCCTTGCAAAAGCCCCATCTGATAGGCAGCTCTACCTGGAACTGCTTGAACTAGAAGTTTTCAGTGGAAATGATACAAGCTTTGTAA
>CABHPP010124163.1:4358-39848 GCA_902168425.1 Peromyscus attwateri
GCTGGGTGTGGTGGTGATGCACAACTTTAAGCCCGGCATTCGGGAAGCAAAAGCAGGTAGATCTCTGTAAGTTCAAGGCCAGCCTAGTCTACAAAGTAAGCTCTAGGATAGCTGAAGCTACATAGTGAGACCCTGTCTCAACAAATAAATAAATAAATAAGTGAATGAATGAATGAATGAATGAATGAATGAATAAATAAATAAGTCTTTAAAAAATAAAGAATGATCCTGGGGCGGGGGGGGGGGGGGGGGGGCGCTAGAGAGATGGCTTAGTGGTTAAGAGCACTGGCTACACTTCCAGAGGACCTAGGTTCAATTCCCAGCACCCACAGGGCAGCTCACAGCTGTCTGCAACTCCAGTTCCAGGGAATCTGATTCCTTCATGCACATAAAATAAAGTTAAATAAATTATTTATAAAAAAAAAAAAGAATGATTCTGGCTCAGCAGAAGGCAGGCCAGTAGGTACAGACTCTGGTAGATCTGGCTTTGCAGAAAGGGCAAGAGCGGCCTTGTAAGGCCCAAAGCCCAAGCACAGGAACCCAGGACAGCAGCAGTTAACACTAAGAAGGTGAGAGCAGGTGGGTTACATAGAGCAGGTTAACTGTCTCTGAGGAGGGCAGCAAGTGGAACCAGAGGAGAGGCTGGCCAGTGACAAGTGCAGCCAGATCTGGGGTGATGGGGGCACCCCTCTTAGAAGCTCCAAGTCTGCCTAGTTTGGCTACAACAGTAGGAAGGGGAGCTAGACCCTTGGGCTCTTTGACATTGCTAAGTAAGTGAGCCTGGGAAGGGGTGTAGCAAGGCCTCACTCTCCAGTGTTTATAGAGGACTGTCTGCATCAAAGAAGAAACAGCAAGGGCCCCAAGACACTGTCCTGTTTTGTAAACCCACATCTGGGCATTTTCAAAGAAAGTGACCAAAAAGATCATTTGCTTAGCTTTCCCCAGGGTCAGGGGTTTTCTTTCCTGGCTCTGGTTAGTGCCTCCCTGGGATGCTGCAGGGATCTGTGGTGGAAACCAGACCAAGAACCAGTTCTCTCATAGGCCAATCACACGCCAGGCATAGCTGTGACACTGAAGACCAGCAGTCCTGGGTTGGGCTTAGCAAAGCCTCCATGCCAGGAACCAGTGCTGGCTGGAGGAGCAGAGAGCAGGAACTGCTGGTGTACTGTCCTGAGCAATGAGGTGTCTTCTTTCCAGTTAGGAAAAAAAAAAAAAAGGATATTGCTGAAGGTAGAGGACAAATCTTGGCCTGGCTAATTATAGCAGCTGTCAGTACTTACAGGTAGTGGCTTTTCCTGCCTCCTGGCCCTTGGGGGAGGAGGGTGTTTCACAGGCCGCCAAGGACAGCTGTTCTACCCTTGCTACCTCTCTCTCTGCAGGACAGGGTTCAGAGGGAAGGAAGGCAGTCAAGCTTCAGGTGGGATCCTGTATAACTCCAAACCAGGTCTGCCCACAGCTCCTACCATCTGAACTGCTGAAGCAGAGTTGAACCTTGAGCAATTCACCTCTGCCCTGCCCTTACTATGACTGAGTCTTCCATCAGTACAGTAGATGCCTGACCTCTCTCAGAGAGCAAAGGGTGTATAGGCCATCCCACAGTCAAAGAGGATTAAATGGCTGGTGAAGGCTATCTATCCTGTGGATGTGGGATTTGTTACAGTTGTTCTTGCCAGGCGGGCCCTTGTACCTTTTGTGATAGATGCACAGGCAAGGCAGCCTGGCTATCGTGTCCCCCTGAAGCAGCTCCTCCAGGCAGATCACACACTCCCCCGCATCTTTAGTCAGCACGTCATCTGCAAGAGAGACAGGGAGACCAACGGGGTTAATCAGCAGCAGGTGGGTGGCACAGAGCAAACACAGGTCAAGGAACTACTTACATGACCCAAAGCACTATGTATGCTTTGTGTGTGTGGAGTGAACAGCAATGGGAGAAATAAGCAGTAACTGGGAAGAGCCTTCTGAACCAGAAGCTTGAACCAGGTATTAGGGGTATGGAAGAAAAGTGCTTACTCAGACTGTTCAAGGACAGCTTTGGAGAAGTTCACAATGATATGAGTCAAAGGCACAGGCTGGGGTGGGAGGGATTAGGTTCCAGGCAAAGGAAACAGTGTCAGACACTTGGGAACTTGAGGAAATGGGCTAAGACAGGTTGCAAAGAGCCTAAGGAGTCATAAGCAGGGGTGAAACCAAGTCCTAGGGCAGCTTCGTGCTGTGCTGTGGAACCTCAGTCTCCTTTGCTTAGCCAAGAGGCACTAGAGGTGGAGAAGGGGAGCTCACTCTGGAGTCCAACTCTGAGCATGCAGCAACAGCACACGTGCTCACAAGGGTTGGGCGATAGCATGGTAAGTCATTACGAGACTCCACAAGGTCAGAGAGTGATGGATCCAGAGGTGTCTACTGAGTATCTCCATAGACACATACCAATGGAGGTTTCCAGAAATCTGCTTTAGTCTAGATGTGGGGTTCAGAACAGATACGGGGCAACATGTACAGAGAACAGACTAAAGAGACTGTCCAAGGAGAAAGTTTAGACTAAACTCTAGTAAAGCCATAGACAGGCCTGGTAATGCAGAGGTGACATGGAATCACCTGGAAATCACCCAAACCACACCAGAACATCAAGTGAGCAGGCTATGGCTGTCCAGGAAGTAGAGCTTAGATCACTTCCCACCGAGCAGACTATCAGTCCCCAGCTGTAGCAATGATTAAAATGAGATTCTGTGTCTATGTTTCTCTTTTGAGTGGAAGGATCTTACAAGCCAGGCAAGGTACTCAGTGTCATGTTCATCCTGTGAATGAGGAAACCAGAGAAGTCACGTCTTGCCATTGTCAGGGGACTTGAGGATGGTCCAGGATTAGGGTCCTTTGTTCTGGTGACTTCTCTTTCCACTATTGTTTGGTGGAAAGAAAACTATTAAGGACCCATAAAATATGGATTATTTAGCTGGGTGGTGGTGGCACACGCCTTTAATCTCAGCTCTTGGGAGGCACAGGCAGGCAGATCTCTGAGTTTGAGGCCAGCCTGGTCTACAGAGTAAGTTCCAGGACAGCCAGGGTTACACAGAGAAACCTTGTCTCAGGAAAAAAAAAAGGGGGGGGGGCAATTATTCATAGGCTCAAAGTCCCTTGCCCAAGAATCCTGGGGCAAAGGAATAAAACAGATAAAATTTGATATTGACATTCCTATCCTTAGGAGTTGTGAGAGAAATCACTTGGGTTTCCTGGCCACTGGGACAACATGTGGTCCTAACTTTCTCTTTTAAGCCAAGGATACAACAGAAAGTGTAATATGAACTTAGAAAGGAGATGTACAATGGTCTGCCACAATACTGTCACCTCACACTCCAAACCTGGCAAGTGTAGGAACACCTGAAAGTGGCCAGTCCCCTTCATTTAAAGCACTAGATACCACACAGAACTTTGTACAGGTAAAGAAAAAACCTGAAAAATACACCTTTAAAGTGACAGAAAGTAGGATTAGAAGTAAAGCACTCTGATGTTCTTTTATATTGTCTTGAATGATTGAGCACATATTACTTTTATACTTAAAATCCTCAACAAAGAATTGCACTGAAGCTGAGCGGTGGTGGCACACACCTTTAATCCCAGTGCTTGGGAGGCAGAGCCAGGTGGATCTCTGAGTTCGAGGCCAGCCTGGTCTACAGAGTGAGATCCAGGACAGGAACCAAAACTACACAGAGAAACCCTGTCTCAAAAAACAAAACAAAACAAAACAAAACAACAACAACAACAACAAAAAGAATTGCTGTGGTCATGGTGTCTCTTCACAGCAACAGAACACTGACTAAGACACCTGGCATTTGCATTTCACTTGAGGATGTAGTCAAAGGGTAAGATGGACTGCGAACAGACAAAGGAGATCTGATACAACGCAGGGCCCAGGAGACAGGTGTTTACTGCAAAGGCTTTCAAACTCGCTACACCTGATGCTTTCATGGGAACACACTGGAGAACAGAACCCTCAACAGAGATGGGAGGAAAACTCGCTTAGTCTAGAGACAGTGGAGTCATCCTGGAGACATCCTGGGCCATTTCTTCCCCATTCTCTGGGGCATCTTACCCCTGGCATGGCTTTCAGGCTATAGCCCTTCATAGTTCCAAAAGTTTCCCTTGGGAACCCCCTACCAATGGGTAACTCAGCAGTGAACCCAAGAAGCCAGTTAGATTTCCTGTATGGTCTGTGCTCACTGTTCCATCTGTACCTCCTGAGCCCATGTGGCCCCCAGGTGCTAGTGTTGGGTGGGAGCAGATATGGAGGTCTGGCTCAGAGGCTCTCTTCCTCAATAGGACTGACTTGACTTTTCTTTCTTCAAAGTGTACATCACACTAGAGCAGGGAGAACAAGGGTGATTCATTTAGGATCCACAGGTAGAACCCTGAACACTTGTCAATGAAGGACTAGCAGACCCAGATTGAAACATCTGTTGATTAAATATACACTTTTCGTGGCCTCTTCACAAAGCAATTTTATGGACTTTACTGGCCAGCCTGGGTGTTTGCAGCACGGTATGGAGAACTGAACCTACCATGTTAGGCTGACACAGAGCAGGAAACAGAAAACACTGGGACTGAGGCTGTAGAAGGTCATCTAGAGGTTCTGGGGTGGCCCAAAAGAATAAGAGGCTTGGAATCGGGGTTGGCGAGATGGCTTAGTACATAAAGGTGCCTGCCACAAGCCTGAAGACTTGAGTTTGCTCTCCAGACCCACAGTGGTGAAAGGAGAGAACTGCTCCTAAGTTGTGTGCACGCACGCACGCACGCACATACAAAATGTAATGAAAAAAAAAAAAAAAGAGAGAGGCATAGGATCCGACAGTGTGGGTAATCCAGTAGTGCCCATACCTAGCCCAGAACCCAGGGAGCAAAGGGTAGGAAGAGCACTCTTTAAAACTTCCTGTTTCAATCATCAGGGCTCTGAGAATGAGCAGCCACCAGATGTCCCTGGGATCAGAAAGTGGATTAGAAGTAGAGGCTTGGCTATCAAGCATTTCTGTGAGACTTCCATACTCATCAGACAGGGACTGTGTGGCACAAAGCCAAGGACCCTAGACCCGGCACACATGCAGATGACAATGCAGATGGACTCAAGTGCTCCTTGACATGCCCAGGAGGAGGAGAAGGGGGAGGAGAGGAGGAGGAGAGAAGGAAAAGGAGAAAAGGGCCCTTGCTTTCCTGAGCCAGCTACAGACCAAGAATTTCAGAGAAATCTCAGAGAGTCCTGCAGACCCTGGCAGAGGGACATCTATGCAGCTGCCATGACTCTAAGCCTGAGCTCTTGCCATCCTACCTGTTTCCTTTAAAGGTCCAGGCCATGAGCGACTTCCCTTGTGGCTTAAAAACAATACCCACCTCACAGGGAGCGTACGTAAGCTTCCCATTTCTGTAAGGCGTTTGGGGCTCTCCAGGTGCTCACAGTGGATAGGGTAGTCTGAGAGTCAGCACTGTTGCCTCTGACATCCTAAGACTTAGCTGACCCGTGGAGTTCTCTGGCAAGGCACTCACCAAGGGGCCCCAGAACTCTTGGTGGCATGGGGCTTGGGAGGGAAGGCTGAGGCCCAGCTCAGACTTGGCTAAGACCAGGAGCATGCATCTACATTCCCCCTGCAGCATGTCAATAAGGAGGATGGAAGAAAAGGGAAAACTCCTAGCAGAAGGTATAGGTAAGGCACAGGTTTGGTCTTACACCATCTCTGGCAAGTACAGAGCTGCCGCTGGCCCAATATGCTCGCAGAAAGGACAAGGTTCTCTGACTCCTTTCTTAGTAATGCTGGAGTGTCCTCTCTTGGGATCTTTTATTTATTTATTTATTTTTTTGGATTTATTTATTTATTATGTATACAGAAGAAGGCACCAGATCTCATTACAGATGGTTGTGAGCCACCATGTGGTTGCTGGGAATTGAACTCAGGACCTCTGGAAGAACAGTCAGTGCTCTCAACCTCTGAGCCATCTCTCCAGCCCCTCTCTTGAGATCTTAAGCAGAGTGTCTCCTATCAGCAGAGGAATCTTGTCCCAATACCCCTTGTGGTGTTAATATTTTTGTGGTACTCTAATAAAACCTGCCTGAAGATCAAATGTCAGAGCTAGCCACAGAGGTCAGGCAGTGGTGGCACACACCTTTAATCCTAGCATTCGGGAGGCAGAGACAGAGATCTGTCTGGATCTCTGCGAGTTCAAGGCCACACTGGGCTACATGAGATTGATCCAGTCTAGGAGAGAAACAGAGCCAGGCAGTGGTGGCTCACACCTTTAACCCCAGTACTTGGGAGTCACACGCCTTTAATCCCAGCACTTGAGATCTCATACCTTTGCTACCAGAATTTGGGAAGCGCGCACGCGCGCGCACACACACACACACACACACACACACACACACACACACACACCCCATTAATCCCAGCACTAGGAAGGTTGAGATAGGAAGTGAAGTGGCTGGGCGGAGAAAGGCATATAAGGCGCGAGGATACAGGAACTGGAGAGGCCCTTTTGGCTGAGGACTCAGAGGCATTCAGCCTGAGGAGTCGTGGAGATTGGCTGAGGAGTTGGTGAGGTGAGAAGTGGCTGTGGCTTGTTCCTTTGTCTCTCTGATCTTTCTGCATTTACCCCAATATCTGGCTCTGGGTTTTTATTAAAAGACAATTTAAGATTCGTGTGCAACCCCTGGATTTTATGAGGTGTAATCCAATGTTTTGACAAATTTGGCTGCAATGAGGGTATCCAGGGGGGTAAAGCCAACTAAATAAAGGCCTGGGATGTTTCACAGTCACAAAAGCTGTTTCCAGCTTCTCCATGCAGAGTCCTCTCCTCTAGCCTTATAGCTTGTGTGGGCTAGGGAGGTGACTCAGTTGGTAAAGTGCCTGCCACTCAGACACATACTCGTTCCCATTCCTAGCACCTATCTAAAACCCAGCATGTCGGTGTGCGTCTCTAATTCCAGTATCGAAAAGGCAGAGACAGGAGGATCCCTAGAGTTCACTAGCCAGCCTGCCTAGCCAAATCCGTGAGCTGTAGGTTCAGTGAGAGACTGACTCCATCTCAAAAAATAAGAAGAGGTGACTGGAGAGATGGCTCAGTAGTTAAGTGCACTTGTTGCTTTTGCAAAAGACCTGGGTTCAGTTACCAGCACCCACCTAGAGGCTCACAACATCAGTAACTCTAGTTCCAGAGGGTCTGATACCATATTCTGACCTCCAAGGGCACCAGGCATGCATGTGGTACACACATATGCATGCAGGTAAAACATTCATACACATAAAATAAAAAAAGTAAATCTAAAAAAAAAAAACATCTGATGTTGACCTCTGGCCTTTACATGCACCCACATGTGCACATACATGTCCCACCTCCTCCAAGAAAGTATGTTGGGCTGGCAGGATGGCACAGTAGGTAACTTGCTGCAGAGCCTGACACCCAAGTCCAATTCCTGGAATCCACATAGTCCCCACCATGTTGTCTTCTGGCCTCCACTTGTGGGCAATGGTACACACCCACATGTGGGCACGGACACATAGGAATACACAATAAATGACAAGGAAAGGAGGAAGGAGCTCACACAAAAGCATTTTCAGAGCTCTGAAGATAGGGCAATACCTCTTGGCAGAGAAGGGAGAGCATCGTAAAGCAGGAAGCCAGGCATGGGCCTATCACCCAGAACAGAACTCCCGGCATCTACTGAGGCAGCATCCTGGTGGCCATGTCCTTGACGCTGTAGCAAAACACCTGCCTCACCAGAGTATCCCTTCTTCTGTCTTTCTTTTCTTGTTCCTTCTTCTTTCCTTTCTTCTTCCTCCTTTTTCTTCCTCATCCATCAGTGTTTGTTTGGTTTGTCAAGACAGGGTTTCTCTGTGTCGCCCTGGCTGTCCTCAAACTCAGGGATCCGCCTGCCTCTGCCTCCTGAGTGCTGGCATTAAAGGTGTGGGCCACCACTGCCTTGTCACATGCTCTTCTGCTAAGGAAAAGTCATACCTCCATCGCAGGAGCTTCTGTATTGCTACCTGGGCAGTATGATGGCCAGAGTTTAGAAAGAGAAAGATACAGGTACTGAGGGCAATCAAGTTTACCCAGAGGGCTCCTTACCTCCCTTCCTCTCTTCTCTGTAATTCCCTCAGCTTCTAGGAGTCTTAGGTTTCAGGCTGCCACAGGAAGGCCCGGAAGGGTGAGAATACTAACGGCTGCTGCCTGGAGCTTGCCCCGCTCCGCTCCTCCAGCGGGTCTCTGATGGTCACTGGCCTGCCTGCCTGAGTCCTTGTCCCAGCAGCACTAGGGGCCAGTTCTCTTCTTCTCCGAGCACTTGCTGGACTAGTAAAACTGGTCTTGCTTTCCCTAAGTTTTAAAAAATAATCTGGCAGGCAACTACTGGAGGCCTTCCAACCTTCCACTTGGGCCAACCCCCATAATAAGAAAAATACTACTTTCTATCTGCCTCATTTAGGAGGCTTCTACTTTGTTTCTTTGGTGGTAACTAAATTTCATATTATATAACTATCATACATTTTATAGAAATTTCCTCCATTGGAGCCAGCAACTGTGGAAGGTGTGAGTGAATGTGTGTGCGTGTGTAAGTCTCCAGGATTGTGACCAGGAGGTTCCAGAGCTTGCTTTCCAGTTCACTGGTGCTCTCTCTCTCTCTCTCTCTCTCTCTCTCTCTCTCTCTCTCTCCCTCCCTCCCTCCCTCCCTTCCTCCCTCCACTCTCCTTTCCCAACTTCTGGGAATGAAATACAGAGCCTCACACACCATAGGCATGCACGCTACTCCTGAGCTGCATTCTCAGACCTCTAGTCACTGAAATTTTTTTAAAGATTTATTTTATGATTTCGTGTGTATAAATGTTTTGTCTGCATGTATGTCTATGTACCACATGTGTGCCTGGTGTCCAAGGAGATGGTGAACCTTCATTTGAGTGCCAAGAACAAGGGCTCTTAACCACTAAGCCAGTCCCTGCAGTCACCTTTCATGAGGAAACAGAATTTCACCACCACTGAAGACAACTTCACACAGGCCCTTTCTAGAACGATCCCAAGAACGCCTGGCTTCTAGCAGAGATTTCTTCTTACTTTTTTCTTTGAAAACTTTAAAGATTTATTCATGTGTATAGGTGTTTTGCCTGTTTGTATGTCTGTGCTGGTGCTTGTGGAAGCGAGAAGGCATTAGATCTCTTGGAATTGGAGTTACAGGTGTCTATGAGCTGGCACATGGGTGCTGGGAATTGAATTCAGGTCCCCTGGAAGAGCAGCCAAACTCTTAACTGCTGAGTCATCTTTTTGGACGCGGTTTTTTTTTTTGTTTGTTTTTTTTTTTAAGTAGATAAGGTAAAGTATGTGAGATTGGGGTGATGAGAAACTAGGTATAACCAAAGTAAGCTCACAGCTCTTGCCTTGGAAGTTTTGGCCTAAGGACGCAGGTGACAAACACAGCCCCTCCCCCCCCAGGGTTTCTCTGCTGATCTGGAACTCAGAGATCCACCTGCATCTGCCTCTAGAGTGCTGGGATTAAAGGCGAGAGGCACCACACCCTGCCCCAAATACTGTCTTCTTACCTCTAGTGTCTTCAGAGAAAAGAAAAAACAGACTGAGTATGAAGTGTCCATGGGGCCACAGCCTCCTTTCTGCATTAGTCATGTGTACAGAGGAGCCAGACATGGGCTCTGAAGCTCCTCCATCACCTTAGGATAAATTCTACTCACAGGGCTAGAGGTGACTGGCCTCCCTGCCTCTGGCGGGAAAGGACTGGCTCTGAAAGAGAGTTCTGAACTGCAAATCTGGAGCTTACAGACAGGGAGAGGTGGCTTCTCATGTCAAGGATGAGAGAAAACCAAGGAGCAGAGGGGACCACAGTGGCTCTGTCTCAGGTGAGCAACCTTCCCTTCCTCTAAGGCAATGATTTTAACACGTGGGGCGTGACCCCTTTGGGGATGAACAACCCTTTCACAGGGGTCACATACCAGATACCCTGCATATCAGATATTTACATTATGATTCATAACAGTAGCAAAATTACAGTCACGAAGTAGCAACGAAAATAATTTTATGGTTGGGGTCACTACGACATGAAGAACTGTATTAAAGGATCACAGCATTAGGAAGGTTGAGAACCACTGCTCTAAGGGGACTTCCCCAGGTTGCTGGTGAGAAGGATGGACCAGCAGCACCAGCCCCTCAAGTGATGGTCCACAGGAAGACCTGGGTTCTCTGGGAAAGGAGCTGGAGACCCTCACCTTCCCCATTTCCCATATTAGCATGTGAGGTGACTTTGTTTTGCATAGTCCTGACATCACTTTGTCTGCCACAGACACAGTTATTACAAAGTTTTCCCCAGTGATTCTAAAAGCCAAGTTCTCTCAGGCCAAGCCCCCTGTGAAGCTTCTTTGTGCTATGACAGCAAAGGCAGTGTCTAGAGAGAGCTCTTGCCAGCAACCCACAGGACAAAACAGTCTTCATAAGGTCTCAACACATGTGAGACAAAGTGAATACAGTACTTGAGGCCATGACTGCAGCAAGCTATGAGATACAGGGAAAACCCCTCTCTTTCCATGGTCCCAGGCAGAGATGGGTAACAGACAAAGCCGAGCTTGAGCAGGGGAAGGGTAAAGCAGTAGACCCAGGAGCATGGCAGTCACAGAGAAAAGGAAAGGCTGTCTGCTGGAGAAAGAGGGCCACAGCCTGCCCTGTAGTTGGCCTTCTGGCATGTCCAGAAGTCTTCAGGCTGTATGTACCAAGACAGACAGCATGCCCTCCTGCAACTGGGATCCTTTGGCCAGCAAGTAAGAGATACAACCTTGTTAGAAAATCTAAAATTTACAAAATATGATGGGGAGGGAGTGTTGCTAAAATGGAATCCAGGGCCTTGTACATGTCAGGCAAGCATTTTACCACTGAGCTACATCTCTAGTCCTTGAAATTTTTGAGTAGGGATACAATACTCAAACAATGCTGAGAGCCTTCTCACCACTATAGCCCTGACCAGGGACCTGCCTTCCTTGGCCACTCCTCAGCTACCCCAACTTATAACAAGGCTCTTTGGAACAGTAGGTTCCTCACTACCACACAGATACTGCTGCTAAAAGAAAACTACACAGAGCCCCCGCCACCTGGAGGCTATGCCCCGCACTGTCCAACTCATCTTGACATCAGGAAGCAGACGAGATAGACAGCCCTTACCATTGTAGGAGAGGCGAGGTTTGCTCAGACACATTATAAAGTGCATTTCCATCTCATCAGAAGCCACAGACTTGGAGCAAATGGGGCACTTGAAACCTGAAAGAGAGGAAAACAGCATGAAATACCTTCTCCAAATCCAGATATCCATAGTCAGTGTGGACATGCTCAACCACAACAACCGTGTGGAGTCAGCGCTCTGGACAGAGACAATGTGGACAAAGCCAAGACCAATTTCTCCTTCATTAAGTCATTGAGCTTCTCCCTTTGTCCATAGCCCTCAGCTTTCACTAGGGTGCTCTGCCACACAGCATTTGGCGGAGCTTGCTGACTCGAGTTTGATGTTCTCTTAACTCTTTTCAGTGGGGCCTAGTAGCCAACAAGGCCAGGGAAGCAGCAAACTAAGGCAGCCGAGTAATCGTTAAATAACAGAGCTCACCACCCTTCTGTCTCTGCCAAGGGAGGAGTCACTGCGTCACCTGCACCTCCAAGCCCTCAACCCACCCACCCTGCCTGGGGTAGCACCTTCATTCATCCTTCACTCAAGAACCTCTGCCTCCCTTGAAACCAAGGCAGCTATATCCGTTAAGAAGTATGTGAGCAGGGCGGGGGAGAGGAGGCGCAGCTCTTCAGAGTGCTCCTAAACACTACTAAGTAAAGCAGTCGTTTTCAATGCGAGGCGAACACAGGACATTGTAATCTGCTAGTTTACTGCTAGGGCAATCTGGACTGTTATACACCAAGGGTTTCCTCAGCATTGTAACAGTATTGGTAAAATTTGGTTGAGAATCTTCCGAGTTGAACTACAATTAAGCAAAGCTAACTTCACACACACACACACACACACACACACACACACACACCACACACACACACACACACACACACACACACACACACACACAAATGATTTGGTTCCTCCCCACCCCCAAGCAGGCTAATGCACTGATGAACATGCCCAGTAATAAGACAGATGAATTGTTATTATTTTAATCTTTTCCATTTTATATTATTGAACAGTTTCAAAGAGATAAATTCTTTGCATGCAAATTCTACCACAGAACCACTAACTTTGAAAAGTTATTGATTTGCTTGCATCCATTTGTGTATATCATAGAAAATCACAGCTTCTTTCTTTGGTAACAATGACTTTTTTGTTTCTGTTTTTCAAGCCAGGGTTTCTCTGTGTAGCTCTGGCTGTCCTGAACTCACTCTGTAGACCAGGCTGGCCTCGAACTCACAGAGATCCACCTGCCTCTTCCTCCTATGTGCTGGCATTAAAGGCATGCACCACCACTGCTCGTCTGTAACAATGACTCTTACCTGGTTTGGATTGGCTAACATAACAAAATGCATCTAGCTACTGCTGCCGAGATTTCACTGTTCCATTAATTTTCAGTTAGCATTTTCATAGTTTGATGGTCATTACCAACATCTACAATGTTTATTTATTTTTTAAAATTTGTGTGTTTTGCTTGCATATATGTATATGCAGCACATGTATGCTTGGTGCCATGGAGGTCAGAAGAGGGCATCAGATTCCCTGGAACTGGAGTTACAGATGGTTTTGAGTTACCACGTGGGTCCTGGGAACCAAACCTGGGTCCTCTGCAAGAGCAGCTAACGCTTTTATTTGTTTTTGTTGTTGTTGTTGTTTTTGTTTTTCAGGCCAGGGTTTCTTTGTGTAACCCTAGCTGTCCTGGAACTCGCTCTGTGGACCAGGTTGGCCTTGAACTCACAGAGATCTGCCTGCCACTGCCTCCCCTGAAACATTTTTAAAGAAACAGATAAAAGCATTCAAATACACAGTTGTGAGTCCCAAGCTAGAGGAGTCCACACCTGTCCCAGTGTCCCTCACATGATGCCTTGCAAATCTGTATGGAAAGCTGTGACTGGGGTAAAGTGGCACAGAAACAGGAAGCAAGTCACACAGAGTACTTACTTCAAGTCTTCTCCTCAATGATAAAAAAGAAAAAAAAAAAAAAGCCAGGTGTGGTGGCACATGCCTTTAATCCTAGCACTCAGGAGGCAGAGGCAGGTGGATTTCTTTGAATTCAAAGCCAGCCTGGCCTACAGAGTCAGTTCTAGGACTACAGAGAGAAACCCCCCATCTCTCAAAAAAAAAAGAAGGCATGTGCCACCCTAGTGGTAGTGATAACGCTATAGGACCAAACCGAAGACTTGGTACTCAGCTAACTACAGCTGAAGTGGACTCCATGGCTTTGCCCCTTATTCCCTCCACCCATTTCCTTAAAAATTCTCAGCATCTAAACACCTCACCTAAGGTCTTAGAAATAGTACTAGTATCTGACCTCTGCATGGTTACAAGTTCCTAAGTAACAAAACCAGAAGACTGTTAGAAGCTTGGGATAGGGTATGCTGTCCCTCGTTTTCTGGCAGAACTAGGCCGCTTATCTCTGTAAGCCCACTTAGGAATGTATGTGCAGATCCAGTGTCACATATGCAACGGAGAGATGAGGAAAAGACCCGAGTTTTAGGATAAAGACACTTCATTTCCAACTTAAGTTCTTGTGTGTTTACAAGAGATTTTCTGATGTTTCCAACTCAAAAGAGCAAGGTTTCTTAAGAATTTAAGTGGCTTAGAGAATACCTGTCAGCTGCACTCCCTGTTAGCACTGTGTGCAGGCTAAGGGCTGGGCTACAGCGGCATGGAAGGAGGCATTCCAGACTGGCCCTCCAACAACATCCTGGGCACAGACACAGAGCTATTTAAGTGATCTGTTACTAGAAAAAGTTTACACTTCCCATGCTGAGTATTTCCCCAGCACTTCTGAGAAAATTCAGGTAATGCCTGAAACAGCATCACAACAGTCCTGTATATGTGTGAGGTATTTCAGTGTGAAGGAGAAGGGGCGGAGTTAGTGCCGAGATACCAGCAAGCAGGCCACTCAGCAAGGTCTATCGTCCCCAGACATTTATAGCCTGGGGATAAAAGGCAAGGGTCTTGGGTTTCTAGCAATCTCTTCGTTATACTGAAAGGGAGCAGGCCCCAGGAAGGCCTGGAGCAGTGTGAGGTCACAGACTGAGGCAGTACAGCTGATACTACACTGGGTCGTCTTAGGTCTCAGTCCAAAGTTCTTTCCATCAGGGAAGAAAAAGTTGGCCACGGGATTTTGAGGAAGAGGTGAGCTGGGAAATATTACCTCTGGTAGATGAAGAGCAGTGTGTCGGGAGAATCGTGTTTTAACTAAAGCAGAGTCCGTACCTCTCAGTGCTTTCGTTTTAACTCACTTTACAAGGCCTGTGAAGTAATTAGGGACTATTTTTATGCAATCAGAGAATGACAAGAAGACCAGGGTTTTCTAGTAATATGTTCCTCCCTGGCCCTCAAGGTTTTTTTGTTTGTTTGGTTGTTTGTTTTTCAAGGACAGGGTTTCTCGTAGCTTTGGTGCCTGTCCTGGATCTCGCTCTGTAGACCAGGCTGGCCTTGAACTCACAGAGATCCACCTGCCTCTGCCTCCCAAGTGCTGGGATTAAAGGTGTGCACCACCCCTGACTGGCCGGCCCTCAGTTTTATTACTAGAAAAAATGGAGAAATTCACCTCATGTCTGCAATGACTGAATGAGATAACATCATCATCAGGCCTAGGGCAAAAAGTGACGAGGAAGGAACCGAGGGCTAGAGGAAGGACTTCATCAGACCAAGACTAAATGGATATACACTCACAGACAAGAAGGGCATAGCAGCATAGACTCTGTTGGGTCCCATCACGGGTACTTTCCATCCTGCCAATGTGGAAACAAGTCTCCTCTTGCAATATAATAGGTAAGTAGTATTTACTGAGTCATTTCTAAGGACAGTCACTGTGCTTTACACAGCTTCTTATTTATCATACAGTGCAAGTACTACCAATAGGCAGGTGCTATATTAGCTCTATTTCATAGAAACACAGGGAAGGTCAAAAGCTCAAGTAACTTGTTCAACATTAACAGAGCCAGAAAGAGAGCTGACACCCAGCAAATCTGGCCACAAGCCAGCATCCTGCTGTCCCACTGGCTGACCGGCACAGGGGAAGGGTTCAGCAGCAAACAGAACACAGACACAGGTCTTCAAATCACTTCTGCAATGCCCCACAGCCATGTTTCTAGATAATCCTTAAACATGGGTGATAATTTTTGTTCTAGGAATTCTGTCAGTGTAGCATTGCGGAATCCAGCATTCTCCTTGGCACAGAGTCTGCAGCCCTGCTTGTATATTACCTTTCAAATGAAAATAAAGAGCAAAAAGTAAGAGGGGAAGAAAAAAAATGGAGAGCTAAGGGGGAAAAGCTAATGTCCCCACCTTCTTTCCTGAAAGGTCATCCGATGATCAAGACGGATTCTACCACTTTACCGCCCCAATCTTTTCTTGTATCTGTCCAGTCTTGATTCAGCACCAACAGCCCTATGGAATGACAAATACTGATATTTATGAACTATCTGAAGGTTAAAATTTCTTGGAAATCTTTATCCCATTTTGGAAGGAAGTCTGCACTGAATGAAAATCAGCCTTGCAAACCAAGACAAACCAAAGGTCTGCAGAGGTAGCCAAGCCACATGACTTTCTCAGACCTCCTGAGAGGTCTCAGCAGTGCTTCAGAGTGACTAAAAGCTTTATTTTCCTTCCAGAGAAAACCACAGGTGGTCTCCAGACACTCCCCACGTGCTCTTGAAGGACTCACCTGGCACACCGGAGCTCCTCCCAGCCCCTGTCCCCCACCCGGGTGGGTGCCACATTGGTCACTGCCACTGGTTAAAGCTTGTTGGCTAAGTAACTTGTCTCCTGTCAGTGCACTGAGGGGTGGTGGCTTACCCAGCTGGTCCCTTGACCCGTTCGGCTAATGTCTCAGATGAGGAAGGAGTGCATTAATATGCACTGGCCTGATTCTGTGCTTGGTGGCTCCATCATGCAAATTCGCTACAAGATTCAATCAAGAGCAGCCAACAGAGGACATAATGAAGATCCAACTGCTCTCCTTTCTCAGGCAGAAAAGCAAAGGCCAGAGCTCAGCTGCTTCCTTTTTACAAGTGCCCTGTTTAAGTGGGACTCCTTTGGCACTCAGTTACCTATCAGAGACTCAAGCCAAGAGAAGGTAAGTCTGCCCTGTGCCAGGTCAAGCGAGCCCACTCACAATGTCAGGTTAGGAGCACTGGCAGGTGAATCAAGAGGGACCTCAAGGAAGCTCACAGTCATGTGAGTTAAAAAGCTTCTTCCTGGGGCAGGCTAACCTGGCTTCTCAGTCTGACAGCAGCAGCAGATGAGATAACTGGTCCCAGAGCACTCCCTAGCCACCTCCCAGATAGTCTACAATGTAAGGTCAGAATCCCCACGCTCTGGACACAGATGGACTTCCCATTTTCCCAAACTGTAACCTTCTCCTTTAAGACCTCATGTCCTGGGCAGGACCGAGAGCTGGCTGCTCGGTGCTCCAGTTCCTCCCCCCACTCTCCCGATGCTGATGCGCTATTTTAATGGCTGCCCCAGTTCTGCCTGTCTTTGGGATCACCTAAAGGTGGAGTAATCAAAAGAGGCAACCAGGGTGAAAAGAGCTGCACACCCTAGAGGGGCCTCCTATCTGTACAAAGAGGAATGATGTGGCACCTCTCAGCTGGGAGCTCCGAGGGTACCACCCCAATTCTGTTCTACCAGTCAGTTCCCAGATGCCTGCGTCAGTTTTTCTTGCCACATCCTGTGATGCTTATTGACAATAAAATAGGACTTGCCTACACGATGACTAAGTGGGATTTAATATAAACAGGCGACAAAGATACCATGGGGGACACTCCAAACATTTCTTCTTTTTTGGTTTTTTGAGACAGAGTTTCTCTGTGTGGCCCAGGCTGGCCTGGAACTCACTCAGAGATCTGTCTACCTCTGCCTCTTGAGTGCTGGGATTAAAGGCGTTTGCCACCACCTCCCGGCCACTCCAAACATTTCTATACCATATGTTCCACATTCTTCAAGCACAAAGACACATATTTTTTCTCTCCACATCCTCTCCCCTTCAAAAACCCAATGCACAATATATCAATGGATGAACTGAAGTTTGAGTTATGCCTCCTGAAGACAATTCTGGGCATAGAAAGGCCCAGAAGTTCTCTTTCGGGACTTGGCCTCTGCAATGCTCTTCTAGAGCCAAGGAGGGAGAGAGAGAGGGAGAGAGAGAGAGAGAGAGAGAGAGAGAGAGAGAGAGAGAGAGAGAGTGTGTGTGTGTGTGTGTGAACATAACTGGGTGATAGGGTCCCCAGATATTTGGCTAAGTATTATTCCTCGGTGTTTCTGGAAGTGTGTTTCCAAACACAGCCATCAGACTGGGTAGACACCACAGAGCAGACTGCCCTCCCCAGTGTGGGTAGGTCTCATACAATCAACTGAGGGCGCGAATGCAATAAAAAAGTGAGGTCTCCATTCTCAATCTGCCTGACTGTTCCATGGGACACTGGACTTTTGCTTTGGACTGAGGTTGATACTACTGCCCTTTCTGGAAACACCACTGGGAAAAAATTAACAAAGAACACCACTGGCTTTCCTGATTTCCAGTTTGCAGACATCAGACTATGGGATTTCTCAGCCTCACAAATCATGTCAATCAATTCCTATAATAAATCTCTTCACATATGCACACATGCACGTATGCGTGTGCACAGTTTCTGTTTCTTTGGAGAACCATAATATATGTGTCTGGTAAAATGTCAAATAATAAAACTGACATCACCAAATGTCGGTGAGGATATGGAACAGCTGTAACATGAAAGGATGGAATGACAGCCATTTGGAAAAAGGTGGGTTTGTTTCTTATAAAACACACTCCCAGACTATGATCAAAGCAATTCCTCTGCCCCCACCCCCACCAGATGAAAGCATATGTCTATAAGTAGATATTTATAAAAATATACATCACAGTTTTATTAATGACAAGCAAAAACCGGAAACAGCCTAACTGTCTATTAACAGAAGGGATAAAAATGCTGTGATACATGCACAGATTACAATGGGAAAAAAATCACTCAGCAGTAACAGCTAACAACTACTGATACATGCAACAACATGAATGAACATTAACAACATGTTCAGTGAAGGTCAATAGGAGGAATTAGAGGAAATTTTAGAACAGGCAAAACTAACAGGTTGTGAGAAGAATCAGAATAGTGGTTGTCTCTTAGGGACAGGAGTTGGGACAGAGGTTGACAGAGAAGGTAATGTGAGAATTTCCAGGGTAATGATGATGTTCTACATTAAGAGGAGGGCTTAAGTTATACACGTGCATGCATCTGTTAAATCTGTTAAAATTTATCAAATATAAACTTCAGGTTTGAGATTTCATTGTTTCACAATTTTACCTGAATTACAAAAATCTGTACCAAGTGTGGTGGTGAATGCTGTATTCTTGGCACTTAGGAAGTGGAGGCAGAAGGATCAAAAACTTAAGGTCATCCTCAGTTACATAGTGAGTTTGAGGCCAGCCTGGGCTATCTGAGACTCTGTCTCAAAAAAAGGAAAAAATAAATAAATGAAAAAGCTAAACTGCAGCGGACGACATGCAGCTGACATTTGGAAGTTTAGGTGGCTACGCTAAAATGAAGTACATAATGGTAGGTGCATGGGTTAGACATCACTCAGATTTGCTGGAAGTTCATGAGACACTAGACAAAGTGTCAGGCCATGATGTGAAAAGGAAGATGCATGGTGAATTTAGATACAGTAGACTTTCAGGAAAGAGGTGACAAGTGAGCAGAGATGTGGATGTTTCAGAAGAACGAGAGAGGTTGGGGAAATGGTTCAGTCGGAAAAGCACATGCCATGCAAGCATGAGGATCTGAGTTTAAGTCCCTAGCACCCATGTAAAAAGTCCAGCAAGGCAGTGTACACTAGTAATCTCATCACTGGGGAGGCAGAGACAGGGAATTTCTTGGGGTTTCCTGGTTATTTGGTCTAGCCAATGGGTGAGCTCTAAGGTCAGTAAGAGACACTGTCTCAAGGCCGGTGGTGGTGACATATGCTTTTAATCCCAGCACCTGGGAGGCAGAGGCAGGTGGATCTTTGTGAGTTCAAGGATAGCCAGGACTACACAGAGAAACCCTGTCTCAGGAGGACAATCAGGAGGAAAAAAAAAAAAAAAAAAAAAAAGACCCTGTTTTAAAATGAGGTGGGGAAATGAGTGAAAAAAATATCTGGCACAACTTCTGGCTGCCACATGCACCCACAAACCTAGGTACCCATACACATGTGCGTCCACACAGGCAGAGGGATGCACACACACATGCACCTCAGTATCAAGAGCAAAGTGTCTGAGCATGTTAAGGACAAAGACAGGGGGAAGAGGAGAGCACACACTCTGAATCCTCACACAAGCTCAAAGCCCTTTCTCTACTCTGAGTACAAGAGTTTTTGTAGTCCTTGAATCCTCAGTGGTTTGCAGAAGAAATTTCACCATCTTCTAGCTTCCAGGTGCTGCAAACAGGCAATGTGGGGTCAATTTAATTCTTTTTCCTTTGTAAATAATTTGTTCATTTGGCCTGAAACTTGAAAGGTTTTTCTTTCCACCATAAGACTTCCGAAATGTTATCAGGATGTGCTTAGGTGTGTCTTTCCCGTCATTTCCCCCTTTCTTTCAATATGCAGACTCAAGTATTTCTTTAGATAAATTTTCTATCCTTTCTTTCATTATTTCTCTAGTGGTAAGTCCTGAGTGCTACTGTTCAATTATTTCTAGCTTTCCAAAATAGAGTAGCACTGAATTTGCTTATTCCCCTTGAAGTTAGACAGAGGCAGGTGGATCTCTGAGTTCGAGGCCAGCCTGGTCTACAGAGTGAGTTCCAGGACAGCCAGTGCTACACAGAGAAACTCTATCTTGAAACAAAACAAAACAAAACAAACAAGTTTCCCTTGAAGTTAAAGGTGGGTTTGAAATACACTTTAGCTAGCTAAGGAACTGTGAATCTACTTTCTCATCCAAGCGGACTTCAAGTTGGTGTATGAGTCACCAAGCTACTTGCAATGTGACACTCACAGGGAGACATAGCTTCTGTCAGCTGGGGTCCCTGAGTAACAACTGCCAAGAGTGGACAGAGTCAGGTTGGGGATTTAGCTCAGTGGTAGAGTGCTTGCCTAGCAAGCACAAGGCCCTGGGTTCGATCAAAGGGTTTGACTCCTTTGGGGGGGTCGAGTATCAAATATACTGCATATCATATATTTACATAATGATTCATAACAGTATCGAATTTACAGTTATGAAGTAGCAACAAAATGATGGGGTTGGGGATTTAGCTCAGTGGTAGAGCGACTGCCTAGCAAGCACAAGGCCCTGGGTTCGGTCCTCAGCTCCTGGCACTGCATATTACAGACCAATAGATAATAAATGTGCGGAACTAAGCACCTGAGCTCATAGGACTGTTACTGCATTACAACCTAGTCCTAGCCTACCATGACTGATATATATATGTGTGTGTGTGTGTGTGTGTGTGTGTGTGTGTGTGTGTGTATGTGTGTGTGTGTGTATACACAAAGTATATATATATATACAAAGTGTATATACAAAGTGTATATACAAAGTGTGTATATATATATATATATACACACAAAGTATATATATATATATATATACAAAGTATATATACAAAGTGTATATATATATACAAAGTTCAAAGCCAGCTTGGAGTACATACTGAGTTTCAGAGCAGCCTGGCTACAAAGTGATACCTTGCTTTAACACCAAAAACAAACCAGAAATAATATACACACAAATCATTTTCAATGTATGTATCACATGTTGACATACTATGTTTAGCTATTTTCTGTTAAGATTCCCTCCGGGTGGTGGTGGCGGTGGTGGCGCACGCCTTTAATCCCAGCACTCGGGAGGCAGAGCCAGGCGAATCTTTGTGAGTTCGAGTCCAGCCTGGTCTACAGAGTGAGATCCAGGACAGGCTCCAAAGTTACACAGAGAAACCCTGTCTCGAAAAAACCAAAAAGATTCCCAATTTTTAGCCGAGCAGTAGTGAGTGGCACACACCTTTAATCCCAACAGTCAGTAGGGGGAAGCAGGTGGATCTCTGTGAGTTCAAGGCCAGCCTGGTCTACAAAGAAAGTCCGTATAGCCAGGGTTATACAGAGAAACCCTGTCTTGAAAAAAAAAAAAAAAAAAGAGTTCTAAGTTTTACCCACTATACAATCTCTCAAAAGTATCTCTATTCTTTACTCTGGCAGACTATATTCCAGCAGCCCTAGTACCTGGCATACGTCTGCTATCTGGATTCTGCACCAGCCTGGGGGAAGAGGGCCAGACTAGGAGTCAGGGGAACAAAAAACAACAAAGTTTGGCAGGCACAGGCGCCTGTACAAACTACTTAGTAATATTCACGGAGCTCTCAGACTCCTGTCCAGTATTGCTTTAAAGCCCAAAGGTAAGATATGTGAATGTTCCACGAAGGGCAAGGCAATATGGAAGGTGGGCTGCTGCTCTTATGGACTATATCTGGTACTTCTCTTTCTTTTTAATTTTTTAATTTTTAATTTTTATTTCCTCCCCCCCCCCCCCCAGGAGCTGAGGACCGAACCCAGGGCCTTGTGCTTGCTAGGCAAGCGCTCTACCACTGAGCTAAATCCCCAACCCTCTGGTACTTCTTATTCATGCTGGGGGGGTGGGGCTTGCTGGTAAATACACCTTTGGAGGAAACTGACAAATTCTTCATGTGAAAAGTGAAAAATGAAGCCAGGAGTGGTGGCGCACGCCTTTAATCCAGCACTCAGGAGGCAGAGGTAGGAGGATCTCTGAGTTCCAGGCCAGCTTGGGCTACACAATGAAACTGTCTTGAAAAAAACAAAAACAAAGACAAAAACAAAACAAAACAAAAACCCAACCCTAGACTGCCCCCTTCCCCTCAAAAAGGAGAACTGAGGCCAGATGGTGGTGATGGTGGTGGTGGTGGTGGTGGTGCACGCCTGTAATCCCAGCACTCGGGAGGCAGAGGGAGGCGGATCTCTGTGAGGTCAAGGCCAGCATGGTCTACAGAGTGAGTTCCAGGACAGGCACCAAAACACACAGAGAAACCCTGTCTTGAAAAAACCAAAACAAACAAACAAACAAAAAAGGAGAACTGAGGCTGGAGAGATGGTTCAGGGTAAGAGTTCTTGCCGTGCAAACCTGGTGAGCTGAGTTCCGTCCCAGAGCCCATGGGGGAAAGACAGAACTGACTCCTAGACGTTGTCACCTAACCTCCACGTGTGCCATGCATATGTGTTCTGGGAATCATATGGGAAAATGAGTCACAGTTTGTACGCCTATAATGTGTTGTGGACTCCAAGATGTCATCACTTGTATGAGTTCTGACTGTCCTAGAACTCACTATGTAGACCAGGAAGGCCTCAAACTCAGGGAGATCCACCTGCCTCTGCCTCCCAAGTGCTGGGATTAAAGGCGTGCTCCACTGCCACCCTCCTGAACACCAATTTTTTGAGTTGCTAATGTTTGAGCATATGCAATGAATATATTAAAAAACAAATTTTAGGCTCAATCAGTAAAGTTAGTCTTGTTCACTTGCTGCAAACCGGAACAGGTTCAGCGAGGATATCTACAGTGGGAAGCAAAGGGTACAGTGGGCATAGAGGCAGCGGGGTGCTCCGACCATCCTGCTACGTGACAACAGGCTGCCCCAGCAGCATTCCAGCCATATGGAGACTAAAAGCAGCACCTGCCAGAAGCAGGAGCTCAGGCTAGTCACTGTTCACATCTCTTCCCTTTGAACCCATTTCTTTAAGTTGTAAGAAGGCCTACTTAGCAGGGACAGGGTGGTAGATGGGGACAAAAATGTGACGACCCAAGCCTAATCGGTACAAGAAAATGAAACCTTAGCCTGAATGTGAATCAGGTTTCCAATTACTGGGCAAGATGAACACTGATTTATTATTTCTTGTCGCTTGGCTACCATGCTTGGACAAGTTTACGGGCATCCCAACCACCCCACAAAAAAATGTGGGTATAAGGTCTCCAGAAGGGAGCATTTGGCTTGCATTTTGGAGATGTCTTATTTAAAGGATAGATTTCAACCCTCTGTTGAAAATGGAAGATTATCCAGTATACAAAGGATCAAGCCAGAATTTCTTCTAGTTCCCAGACACCGGGGATTACCTAAAGGCTAGGCAATTAAAATGGATAAATCCAGCTGTAACCTGTTTCTTTAGCTGAGTGCCGTGTTCTGCCTACTTCAACCTGACTCCCCGTGTCCATTTCAACCTCCAACAGGCCACACACCTATGTTCCTGGGACCCAATAATCCTGATCACTGCTAGTGTGGACTTTCCAGTGTTTGGGCAATGCCAAAGAATACTCTTCAAGAACAGACGGATTCCCTAACTTGTTCCTCATGACATCAGTTACAGGAAGCAAGTACAATGACCACTCTTAACTTCTAAGCCATCTTTCCTAGATCCTACCCCCTAAACTAGAGCCAGAAGTAGTAGTAGCCTTTAATTCTAGCACTCACGCGGTAGAGGCAGCTGGATCTCTATGAGTTCAAGACCAGCCTTGGTCTACATAGTAAGTTTCAGAATACTTAGGGCTATATAGTGAGACCTTGTATCTTAGGGTTTTTATTGCTGTGAAGAGACACTATAACCACAGTAACTCTTTTTTTTGTTTGTTTGTTTGTTTTTTGAGACAGGGTTTCTCTGTGTAGTTTTGGAGCCTTTCCTGGATCTCACTCTGTAGCCCAGGCTGGCCTCGAACTCACAGAGATCTGCCTGGCTCTGCCTCCCAAGTGCTGGGATTAAAGACATGCACCACCACCGCCCAGCTGAGAGTGCTACGTCTTGCAGGCAACAGCAAGTCGACTGACTCAGGTGGTGGGGTGGGAGTGGGGGTGGTATCCTGAGCATAGGAAACCTCAAAGCCCACCCCCACAGTGATAGGCTTCCTCCAACAAAGCCACACCCCCTAATAGTGCCACTCCCTATGAGCTTATGGGGCCAATTACATTCAAACTACCATACCCTGTCAACAAATAAACCCAAAACCAAATAAGGAAAAAAAAAAAAAAAAAAAAAAAAAGCTTGTCTTTAAGTAAACAGGGCAATTATCAATGGCAAATGACTTGTGAGTTGTCTCTGTAACAGAAAGAAGTATCACATCTTCCAGCTCCTGGGACAGAGCAGGAGCCAGGCACTGGGGGTGTAAACTGAGTCTCACTGTAGCAACAACCTTCAACAAACTTCCAAAGAAAACAGAACTGGTCTTGGAACTGCCTTGTGGCAGGCTTTCTTCTCCACTGGACAGAGATTGTTTTCTAAGTCCTGGGGCTCTTTATTGGTACAGCTAAAAATCCCAATACTCAATTAGCTTCCGTTCTTCCCTCTAGAGATGCCAATTTTGTTTTGTTTTATTCATTTATTACATGTGTGTTGGTGTTTTGCCTGCATGTATGTCTGCGCATCACTACATGTGGGTGCTGGGAATCAAACCTGTGTCCTCTGGAAGAGCAGTTGGTACTCTTAACCTCTAAGTCATCTCTCCCACTTCCAGCTTTCCTTCTTTTAATAAAGGAAAGGAGGGGAGTGAGGGAGGAAGGGAGAGGGAGAGAGGGGAGGGCAGGAGAGAACGAGCATGAATGTGTTTGGAGAAGAAAAGGTCAGTTAAGAAAGAGAAAAGAAAGGACAACGGGGAAAAGGGTTTCTAAAGGCACTGTCCACCCCATTAGCTGATTGGAATTTTTCAACGACAAGAGAGAAAATGCTTGAACATATTACCAGATCATGATCGGTATAATACTAGACTTACTGGCAAATGGCCATGATCCTTAATTGCTCATATAGAATGAAACGATTTGTTTGCACTGTGCAACTTAACATCTGTTAATGCCAGTGGTCCTGGCCTTCACATCACTGGTAGTCCACTAGAAGGTTCTTCTGAGGTACTTACTAAAATCCCAGATTACAAAATATATGCTGGTCATGTCCACATCTCAAAACCTATCAGCTCAAGCTTGGGCCCCGGCACATAGTAACAACGAAGATTTGGATTCTTGCTCGGATTTCGCTCTGGCCCCTTCTCATTGGCACATCCTCTGCTCAGCTGTACTTGTACACTAGAGCACATGGAGGCAGATACTTAGGACATAGTTCCAAAGGCCACATGTGTTTTGAAATGACACATAAAGAGAAAGATGCCAGGAGAGTAGGATGGAGTTTTCCTGAAGGCAGTGGGGCAGCACTCGAGCTCTACCAAAGGAGTGTCAGAGTCTGCAAAGTCCTCCTGCTTTTCTGTCACCCACAGCTATTAAGAAAGATCCTAGAGAACTAGGACGGACTGAGGGTCAAAGGAATTTCCTAGAGAGTCCCCGAGTACAGCACAAACAAAAAGGACCTCCAATTCTAAGATCCCTAAAATAGTATGTGAGCTCTACTAAGCCATGCAAGGCAGAGTATTCCATTGTTTTTCTTCTCCTCTGGCTCAGATTACTTGACTCTGGTAGATAAAAATGAGGAAGTCGAGGGTGGGAACAAGGAGGCTGGAAGAAAAGACTCCAATACGGTAGCAGGAACACAGGACACCTCATAAATCTTTACTGTGACAACAGAGCCAAGGTTAAGAAAGTCAAGGACCTCCTAACGATAACAAGCAATCTGTCTGGCAAGCAAAAGGTCTGTAACAGAATGTTCTATCACAGTCAAGCACAAGTCAGGAGACAAAATACTCTGTCAGTATGCTGCCTATGTACTGGACCTTTCACTCATAAATGCTTATAAAATTAGAGGACCACAGAACTGCAAATTCCTTCTTCACTCTGACATTTTGCCTTGAAGACTATTTATTTTTATATTGGTTTTAATATTTCCTCATTTCCAGTCAGCACATCAATTTCCCAGAAGATTGGCTTCAGGAACATAAATATTGACAAATACTGCTTATTGAAATGTGCGGAAAGAATTAAAAAGCAAGCACCCAGATAGAACAAAACAGAAAAATACAGCTCTAGATTCAGCACTCTAGTATTCTTTTTTTTCCTCCGGAGCTGAGGACCGAACCCAGGGCCTTGTGCTTGCTAGGCAAGCACTCTACCACTGAGCTAAATCCCCAACTCCCACTCTAGTATTCTTATGCTTTCTCTTCTACTCAAGAGAAATGAAGCCAATATCAGGGCACTTCACCTCCCAAACTGTGTACAGATGCATATGTGTGTGGGCCATGTGTGCACGTGGGGCCAGAGGGCAATCTCAGGTGTGTGTGTGTGTGTGTGTGTGTGTGTGTGTGTGTGCGTGCCATGTGTGCATGTGGGGGCCAGAGGGCAGTCTCAGGTATGTGTGTGTGTGTGTGAGTCATGTATATACATGGGGGCCAGAGGGTAGTCTTAGGTATTATTTTTCAGGCACTGTCTACCTTTTTTTTTTTTGAGACAGTGTCTCTCACTGGCCTAAAACTTGCCAAGTAGGCTAGGCTGGCTAGCCAGTGAGCCCCAGGGATCTGCCTGTTTCTATTTCCCCAGCCCTGGTATTAAAAATATGCACCATCAAGCCCAATCTTTTTTATGTGTGTTTTGGGATCCAGCTAAGGTCCTCCAGTCAAGCACTTGACTGACTGAACTACCTCAGCTGTAAATCAGGAGTGCTTTTACAAACCTAACCATTAAATCACAACACATATGCACACATTTGTACATTATATGGTAGGCAGAATAATGGTGTTATGCCCAGATCGCGGGGACCCCCAAAAGACCACCACGGAGACCGAATCCCGCATGTAAAAGCAAAGAGCCTTTATTTCAAGCTCCAGAGCTTGGTCCCTCTGTCTGTCTGACGCAGTGGTGAGAGCAGAGAGCCCTGAGCTCAGGTGGGACAGAGTTTTTATCATAGCAGGGGTTGGGGTGAGGGGATTTCCAGGGTCCAGGAAGCTGACTGGCTGACAATTGTCTAGGGGTGTCTGTAAAACAAAAGTAGGTGTGTGCTAGACTCAAGGACATCTGGCCACCTTATCTAATGGTTGGAATGTTTGGGATGTCAGGTACTTCCTCACCCCTGGGTAGATCCCTGGGTGGTATCTGCTTAAGGCTTTTCCTGGATCTGGGTGTTGCCTGCCAGTAAGCCTGTCACAGAAGCTGTGTCTAGGCCCCTAAGCCTGTCATGGCTGCTGTGTGGTCAGCTATTTTGGGGCCCCTTCACAATGGCCCTACAAAAATATCCACATCCCAATCTCAGAACCTGCTGTGAAGTTATCTTACATTGTACACAGCTGTGATAAATTAAGAGTCTTACAATGGGATGGGGTTGCCTGTGGGTCCTACAGAATCCCATGCATCCTTATGAAGAAAGGAGGGGGGCTGGAGAATGTCAGAGGAAGAAATACAACTACGGGAAGCAGTCGGGAAAAGATCTGAAGACCAGTTACACTGTAGCTTCAAAGATGGAAGAAGGGGTCACAAAAGGAAGAGCAGATGGCCACCAGAAACTAGAAAGGCAGGGGATGGATTTTCTCCTAGCGTGTCTTGGGGGAACCCAATCTTGTTTGTTTGTTTTGTTTGAGGTAGGATCTCTCTACACAACCCTGGCTGTCCTGGAACTCATTATGTAGACCAGGCTGGCCTCGAACTTACAGAGATGTGCTTGCCTCTGCTTCCCAAGTGCTGGAATTAGAGGCGTGTGACAGAAAACCTGGCCCAAAGCATCATATTTTAAGAGTAGAGTTAGAGCCTCAGTGGTGGCACACGCCTGTAATTTTCGGAGGCATAGGGAAGAGGGTCTCAGTGAGTTCAAGGCCAGCCTGGTCTGCACGGTGGTGAGTTCCTGACAGCCAGGGGCTAGAGAGAGCCTGTCTAAAAAAGAATTTACTAGGCATGGCAGTGCACATCCATAATTCCAGTACTCTGGAGGCAGAGGCAGATGGGATCTCCGGGAGTTCCAAGCTAGACAGGGTTACATAGTGAGACTCTGTCTCAGAAAAGAAAACAAAACAGTAATTGTGATTTCTTGGTCCTGCTACAATTTATGTGGGATATCTTAGTTTGGGTTGCTATAACTAAATATTGCGGACTGGGTGGCTTAAACAGCAAATATTTATTTCTCACAGTCCTATTGACTTAGAAGTCCAAGATCCAAGGTGCTAATAGATGTGGTGTTTGGTGAGAACCCATTTCCTGGCTTGCAGGCACCAGCCTTCTTATGTCCTCACATGGTAGAGAGTGCTGGTGTCTCAATCTCTTCTGAGGGCACAGCCCCCGTCATGAAGACTCTACACCTCCCACAGACCCTACCTCCAAACACCACCACACCAGGGATCATGGGACTCCATACATGAGTTGGGGGTAGAGTACAGTATGTTTTCTAGATACCAGTGAAAATGTAGCTGTTGGCCACACTCAAGATAGGCAATTCAGTCAGTCTGTCCATTCACATACAGCAAAACAGTAAATATAATTTCTACCGTTGGTGAGTCAATGGCTGGCCCATAAGGAAGAGAAGAGAAAGGGCCACAGAGATCCTATTCTGTGGTTGTGGAGCCTTTAGTAGTCTAGGTATGTCTAGTGAAATACCTCATAGACAGATTCTTGGGACTCTTGGGATCCACTCAGGATCCATCTATCTCTAGAAAAAATACATCAAGTTCTCAGATAACTGCTTTTCTGAGAAACGGATTCACAGATTTAGATTGTTAAAAGGGTCTAAGCTCAAAAGTTCAGAACATTTGCATAATGAAAGATTATAGGTGGAAGACTGAAACATGTAATAATAGATATTTCAGGGATAGCTCAACCATTTGTGATTTACCTGATGAAACTCTAAAGGATGAAGACTGAATTAGGCTCTTGATGTTCTACATTCCAAAATCAGGGTCATTTATATCTGATAATTTAAGAGGAGTCTGTGGTGGTACACACCTTTAACCCCAGCAGAGGCAGGTGGATTTCAAGCACATAGAAAGAGCTGTTTGCACTGAGCAGCTTCACCTCTCTCCTTCCTGTATCTTTTGTACCTATCCCAAACTTGCTAAGTCACCAATGACCTTTCTCCATGATAGTATCCTAAAGTTGACTCTTGACCACTTAGCAGCAAGAGAGATGACCGCCTTTCCTACCTGCCCACCCCCTCCTTGCTGCACCTGCTTTTTGGTCCCTCTATGACACCCTTAGAACACTCATCTAGAGCAGCCCCCATCCTCCACTCTCAGTCACCCATCAACTCTACTTTCTTCTTAGCAGTCACTGCTGCTGCATCTGGTGTCAGTGGCCCCCGTGACAGTAAGTTCCTTGGAAGTAGCCTTTCTTTTACTACTATAGCCTCGAAGTCCGGCATATGAGAGTTCTTGAAGATATCCACTGGAGGAACGAACTACCCTTCATGGAACTGTGTGAAGAAGGACCATGTACTTACTACTGGAAAGAGAGAACCAGTTGGGTATGTGAGCCTGTTGTTGGAGTTCACTCTCAGCAGAGGAGCAAACTTCTACCTTCTACCCTCAGTTCCAGCAACTGCTGAAACCAGGGCGAAGGTTAAGCAGGACAGGGAAGTGTGCGCTGCAGAATGTCGGTTAAGAACCCACCGTCTGTAGGCTGCTTCCTGCCACAGATAACAATCGCATGTGCCTATGTAGAGACCACTACCAGGCTGCGGTGTGTGTGTGAAGGGAACTGTTGTGGTTGGTTGATGGGCAGGCCAAACCAAGTCACATTAGGCTAGAACAACGTACAGCTTCTCATTCTTCCTGTCAACAAGAGCAGGTGGGGCCCTCCTATCAACTCCTCTCAACTCCTCCACCTCCGTGTGCCCTGAGTGCAGCCAGAAGACAACCTAAGCTTACTACTCTTAATGAACTGGCAAGGGACAGTCATTTCCTGGGCAATAAGGACTATTTTGGTGGTGGGGTGGGGAGGAGATGGGTATCAAACCCAGGGCCTCATGCATGAAAAACACTCTTCCACTGGGCTAAATTGCCAGCTTGACAATAGAGCCTTCTGAATGCTTTCTAATAAGCATCCTCTTAAAAACCTTTTTCATTATGGTAATTCTCAAACAAACAAACAAACAAACAAACAAACAAACGAATGAGCTTCCAGGTACTAGTTGCCCAGCTATAACAATGGTAAACTCTGGGTCATCCCCATCTCATTTTCCCCTGGGGTACACATCTTGGTTTGCTAGGACAACCTGGTTTTAGCTTGTTATCCTAGTGTAATTAATAGCTCTCTCCTTTAATCATCAATGTGTCTACATTTGGATGACAAATTTTACAGTCATTTGATCCTTACTGTACCCACTTCCCTTGCTCCAGATTATTTTGAAGCAAATTCCAGACATAAGTTCACCATAAATGTTTCATACAACTTAGAACATTGTGTTCTGTCTTCTAAATACCCGTGTTGTGACTCTTCTAGCCTCCCAGCAGGAAAGATAGAAATGGGCAGACGCCATGTATGCTGGCAAGTGGACTCCCGACACCCATCCTGCAGCCCGGTGGCCTGGCACACACAGAGAGAAGCCAAATGTATACTCGGGTCAGTGCGCTCCACTGTGTCTCCTGCCACTGTCCCTTACTGCCTCTAGACAGGGTCCAGAAACAAGTGACAGACTCAAGACAGGAGAATGAGTCTCTGCAATTAACAGAAGGAACAGTGGGCATTTGAACAGGTCAAAGTATTCAAAGCAGTCCAACCCACAAGAGAATCAAATCCCAGTCTTTCTCTCTACTCTCTGGAGGATAGCACTGCAAAATTCCAGATCTAAGGTGAAGCTGGGACATCTGAAGCAACCTACCTTGCCCACTCAGGCAAACAGGGGGAAATGGGTTACAGTTACCTCTGATTCCTTACAAGAGATTCCAGGAAGTTCACTGCTCTATGACCTAGCAACCCTACTTCTGGGCTATTTCTCAGACACAGAGGATGTCTGTCACATCATAGTGTCAGGCAGCCCAGAACAGCCCAATGGGAGATGGGCAGGGGTCCAGCAGAGAATACGTACACTATTAGACACTCATCAACAAGCAGGCACTAGCAGGAATAAATACACATACAGTGGCAGATCTTAAAAATAAAGAAGGGCTGAGGGGCACACACACAAAGGAAACAAAAGGACTGGTAGCACCATGACATACGTTTGAGTTAAAAACAAATACAACTATTTAAAGTCCTCAAGGACTAGAGAGATGGCACACTGGCTAAGAGCACTGGCTGCTCTTCCAGAGGACCCGGGTTTGATTCCCAGCACCACATGGTATTTCATAGCCATCTGTAACTCCAGTTCCAGGGACCTGACACCTTCTTCTGGCTTTCATGGGCCACAGAGCCAGCTCCCCAGCTTCCTCCTCTTTTAAAAATGCTTCCTTTTATCCAACTAGATAACTGGTTGGCAAAGTGATCTAGGACCTGAGGGCTGGAGCTGGGGAGCAAGACTGAAGAAAGACACCTTAGTTCTTCCTGTAAGTCACAGAAAGGTGGCTTTCTTGGAGCTCACACTGGGAATGGCATGACTAGTGGCTTATGTGTCTATCACTGAACTTACATAGTTTCTGCACCTCAGAGTAAAGGTAGAGAGGGCTCAAATGGGGCTCCTTCAACCCCTCAACCCCTTCATGGCAACACCTCTTATCACAATGAGGACCTAGAATTGCTGCTCACTGGACCATCTACTTGTACACATCTTTAACCTACAGAAGGAGAAATGAATCTATCTGAAACTCCTTTCTGTTCTAACACTTGACTAGCTGCAGAAGGGCATGTGTCTGAATATCCTAAAACATGACTAATTCCTATGTGTGCCGTACTGTTTGGTACGTGCACCACTGTCTCTAACAAGCAAACACTAAAGGCTGCATCCATTTTCTCTAGTTCACTGTAGGAAAGACACTGAACAACACACATGGAAGGACAGAGCTGCTGCTTCCCGGCGCTCCAACCCTGACAGGGACGAGGACAGTTAAATAGGCAAAACCATGCCTCGTAGTCTGCATTATGAACGGGCTACGAGAAGGCACCAGAATAAGGAGTGGACACTACACTGAAACCTTTGAGGCGAGGATGGAATAATGTCAGGAGAGGCTTCTTGTTAAAAAGAAGGGGAGTCCAAGCTGTGACTGAAGGATAAGGAAAGCCAGCCAGGCCTTGAGGTGACCAGAGAACTAGATGAGTTCTAATGTGGCTGCCTCAGAAAGGAATGACATCATCATACAATACTATACCTATCATCAGCTGGAAGGTGTAATTTTTCCAAAATGCCCTCAGTACTGTTTTACTCTCACTGTCCCCCAAGAACTCCTGACACCCCTCATTTAGTGCTGGAGTGGACTTTGAACTATTCGGACCAAGAGTAGAGCAGGAATGTTGTCATGCTGTACAAGGTGGGGACGTACAATGAATATGGCTGCTACCTAGCATTTTTAGGACCCTGCCCTCACAACTAGCCACCATGCTTGGAGGGAGCTAGACCACAGAGAGACCTTGGGCTGACAACCCTTGCAGAGGTCTCTGCTGAGAGCCAGGCATGTGAGTGAATGAGCCATCTGCCTTAGTTACTTTTCTACTGCTATAATAAGATACCATGATCAAGACAACTTAGAGAAGAGTTTATTTTGAGCTTACAGTGTCAGAGGGTTAGAGTCCATGGCATAATGGCAGGGAGCATGGCAGCAGGCAGGTATGGCACTGGAGCAGGAGCTGAGAGCTTACATCTTGATCCATAAGCAAGAGGTAGAGGGAGCTAAATGGCAATGTGTGGGTTTTTGAACCCTCAAAGCCCACCTCCAATAACATACCTCCAACAAGGCCACATCTCCTAATCCTTCCAAACAGTTCCACTAACTGAGGACCAAATTCAAATATATGAACCTATGGGAAGTGGGGCATTCTCATTTCAACCACCACACTATCCAAAGATACTGCCTCACGGGGCTGGAGAGATGAACACTGGCTGCTTTTCCAGAGGACCCAGGTTCAACTCCCAGCACCTACATGGAGGCTCCCAACCATCTGTAACTCCAGTTCTAAGGTATCTAACACCATCTTCTGGCTTCTATGAGCACCAAGTACTCACATGATACAAAGACATACATGCAGGCAAAACACATTAGATACTGCCTCATTTTCAGCTGAGACTCATCATGAAGCAGAGGCAAGCTGCTCCTACCATGTCCACAGAATAAACAGTTGTTGTATAGCATGAAGTTTTAGGATATTTTGTTATGCAGCTGCAGTATAAGAACAAATGGATAAAGTATAGTTCATTCACATAATGGAAACTATTACAGCAAGGCTAATTAAAGGTCTTCAGCACTACACTACAATATGCTGGCTGACTCTCAAACAATGCTCAGTGAAGGAGGCAGACCTACAGCACATACTGCTCGATTTTTATCTATTTGAAGTGTAAGAATAAGTCAGGCAAATCTGTTCTAAGTCAGGAGAGCAATTAGCCCTCGGGCCGTGACAGGGAAAGGGCGTGAGGCGGTGTCCTAGGACACGGGTCATACAGAAAGGTTCAGTTTGTGAAAAGTCACCAAGACACACATTACAGGCTGGAGAGATGGCTCAATCTATAGAATGTTCCCAAGTTTGGATTCCTAACACCCATCTAAGAAGCTGGTGTAGTAGTGCATGCCTATAATCCCTGAGCTGGAGAGGTGCAGACAGGAGGATTCTGGAACTCTGTCTAGCTAGCCTGAATCAGCAGAATCAGTGAGCTCCAGATTCAGTGAGAGACCTTGTCTCAATAATAAGGTATGGAGTATATCTGACCTCCATATACATACATGTGCACACCCACACTAACATGTACACACCCACACTATACATAGAAAGATGTACATTTATGATATCCTATTAATAAACTATTAAGTACTTAGTTTGTTGGTCTGTTTTGATAAAGACTTACTCTGGTTGGTACAGAACTTACTGTGTAGATTAGGCTGACCTTGAACTCAGAGACCCACCTGCCTCTGCTGGCATTAAAGGTGCAGAAGCATGACCCTGAGTTGGGATCCCCAGCACTCATGTAAAAATATAGGAGCATGTATTTGTAACCTCAGCATTGGGAGGGGACAGAGAAGTGGAGAAAAGCACATTTCCAGAGCTTGCTGGTCTGGTAAACCTAGCAGAATCATTGAACTCCAAGTTCAGTTAAAGGCCAGGTCTCAAAAATTAAAGTGAAGAGCAAGTGAGAAAGACCCCCAACAGTAAACTAACACACTCCTCCCTCCCTCCCTCCCTCTCTCTCCTCCCCCACACACATACTGAGAGAGAGACAGAGAGAGAGAAAGACAGAGACAGGCAGGCAGACAGAAGATAGACCAACTCTGGCAACAGCGCAGCCTGGGAGACCCTGAAAGCTTACAGAGCAATTAAGGAGTTCCTGCTATTTAGGCTGTGGGTGGTGTGGGTGGAGAGAACCAGGCCTCACTGCCCTGCCAACCCCTGGTAAACATGAAGGTCTCCTGGGCTGGTGCCCAGTGGGCCATCTGGTGGACTCAGAATCCAGAAGGGACATCTGGTTGACTTGACTCTGAATAATTATTTATCCTGATTATTGAGCTTTTTGGCATCCACAAATAACTTGTTAGGTTGCAGTAGCAAAGTACATAGGTTAGCTTAGACGTGGCCAAGTGTGGTGGCCTGTAACGGCCCACTCACTTGGAAGATTGAGGCAGGAGGATCACAAGTTTGAGGCTAGCCAGGGCAATACGGCCAGACTGTGTCTCAAACTACGAAAGTCAGAGGAATGGAGTTCGGAGTCAGCGGGTGTATTCCTTCCAGTTTAAGGGTAGGACAAGGAGAAAACCACCGGACGGTTTTTCATGAAGATGGAATCCTAGAGAACAGGTTGCTGGAAGACGGCAAAGGAAGATGACTCCGTTTTAGACATACAAATTTGGGGAATCTGATAAAAGAAAAAATAGAGCTGGCTTATTTGTTATAAGGGGTAGAAGTTGGGAGGGAAGATATGGGCTGCAGTTATGAATTAGGCTAAGTAGTGAACAAAACAGGTGTGAGGGCTGGAGTGGAGTGGGAGCATGATGTACAGGACAAGGTCAGATCAAATAATTCTAGTCTGAGCAGCTAGGGGAGCCATTCACAGTACACTGAGTGGTCCTTTCCTAGCACTGGTTCAACTTAAGTTAAATCTTGAAGAGGGTGACTCAATGAACACTGTTCACACCTCTGTCAAGAGAACAGTAGACAGCATTTTTTTTCTGAATATCTCAGAGCCCACTGATTCTCTTCAAGGTATCAGCTTGATTCCACCCATTTGCTGAATGAAGCTAGGGGGAGGAAGAGGGCCCAAGGAGAGCCCCATCTTTCTCAGTAAACACACACACACACACACACACACACACACACACACAC